>BLKR01009304.1:0-135449 GCA_011170035.1 Teleogryllus occipitalis
GCCATGAGTGAAGCCGCGTGGTGCGGCAACGTCGCCGAGTGAAGCTGCCCGGTGGGACAGACAGGAGCCGGAAGAAACCAACGGTGAGACCGAGCGGTAGGACGCCACCGAATGTAGCCGCGCGCTGGGACAGGGCCACGAGTGAAGCCGCGTGGTGCGGCAACGACGCCGAGTGAAGCCGCCCGGTGGGACAGACAGGAGCCGAAAGAAACCAACGGTGGGTGAGACCGAGCGGTGGGACGCCACCGAATGAAGCCGCGCGCTGGGACAGGGCCATGAGTGAAGCCGCGTGGTGCGGCAACGACGCCGAGTGAAGCCGCCCGGTGGGATGGACCCGGAGGAGCCGCGGGGTGGGGGAGTGAGTCAGCGGGGGACGCACCGTGGTGGAAGTGAGGGACAGCGGCGACGCGACCTGACGCGGAGCCGGAGGGAGCCTGGGGCCGGAGCGCGTCGGTTCGCACCCCGTTTACTGGTGCTGATCCGACCCACTCCCAAAATAGAAATCCTGGCCTTTCCTGCTTTAACGGCTCCCCGCGTGTTCGCTGCTAGTTGTTACGGCGTATTTCCGCCGGGTTGAAGAAGGGCGCTTGCATCTTTAAAACGGGAGGGCTGTTTGAACTTAAACATGAAATGACACGGAATTTTGCACGGTTTATTTTCAGCTAGCGGGAAAAACATGCCCTCTAAAATTATGTTAGTGTTCTTCATTGAAGGAAACCAGTCATTGTTAACAAGCTTACGAATCTATGCAAAATTCGTAAGTCGAAACTCTTACAACCAACTTGTATGTTGATATGTAGTCAGCTATCTATCTCGTAAATATACTCACTTATTGACTACAGAGATATGAATAATCAATTTTCAAATATAAGTTCCTTATCATCTAAGCAGTCACGATAGAAATGGATGCTATATCTGAGGACCTTAATAATTACTTCACCTCACTCCTGTAATTCACTTTCTATGTACAATTTTTTTTAGAAAGACAAACGACCTTCTCGATATATATACCGAACGGCTACATTGATTGTGCTGCTGGTGACGAGTACATCTTTTTTTAAATTGGGTTTGAAGAATGGAAATCTTGACTTTAAAGATTGTGGTGAAGATTAGGCGAATGTGATATCGTTTGCGCGCATGATTTCTTGACATGCGAATTAAAATATAATAAATTTTAACAATATTTTTAAACATTACAAAATTGCATACCATATCATATTTTACATATCGTTTTTGTAGAATCGATGACTCGTGAGGAAAATAGTATCACAGTTACAGTCATTGAAGTTTCGTAATCTGCTAGATCTGAATCTGGTGTAAGTTATGCAGCTCTGCAGGTTTTATATCCTAGAAGAAATATTAAGTGAACTAGTTTATGAAATTATATACATGCTTAATATAGCAAAATGTAATACTCAAATGTAGGGTATACCTACAACTGAGAAGTCTTCATACACAATTGGCACATTACAAGAAAGAAATTGTATTATTTTAGTTGTATAACACAAAATTTCAATATGTATATGGAGATTAAATGTTGTATGTGGAATTGAATATTCAAATTGCATCGATTTTTTAAAAATGAAGTGATACCAACCTTTCCGGTAGGTGAGAGATTTCAGTACACGGATTTTCAATTCAGAACGAACAACAAATTAGAGACTAAAAATCATGAAATTGACTTGTAATTTAACGAGTGGTATGAGAGTATACCGTTTCTGTGAAATTTCCACTCGCAAGAACCAATTTATTTTTCATTTCATTTCTGTCGTATAAATGTTTATTAAAAACCATTAAAATACACATCTGGTAAGTACTGATGCTCTGGCCATCCACGATACCACGAAAGCGATTCGTGTGTGTCGCAGGCACATTGGCAAACATTTCCACTCTTCTATAAATACTGGGAGTTTGGTGACTAATTTCTGGCCAGGAGGGCTCACGTGTGCTTTAAATTACGTTACGAATTTAAAAGCTCGCACCTGTCAGGGAATGGAAGGGGAGCGCAAATTTTTCGGCGATCTAGTATCGTGTGACTCACATTTGGTCCACTATCATTGCTCCCTTAGACACACAATTTTTTATTGGAACAGATTCGCACAACTATCAAGCTTTACAGCTGAATTTTTAAATGTAGCATGAGACAGATGATACTAATATAAGGAGCGTTTAATGTTACTTGTTAATACTGCCATTTTATATAATTTCTTCTAATGTCGGAATGGGAGTTTTCCTATGCCAATCATAATACTTAATGGATACATGCATATCTTTTTACAATTAAAATGGAGAAACAAAACTCGTCTGATATTCATTAAAGAGTTCGCGGAAAATAATTTCTTTAATGTCGTTTAATGTATGATTTTTTTCTGTTCTGGAAAACTAATTCCAAAGGCCAAAGAAAACAATTATGTAACTTCTTTTATAACAAGAGACAGTTCTGACAAACTGCTGCCTAAGGAAAGGGACACTAGAAGTAACAGCAAACTAGTGTTTATAGGAAACGCCATTAAAGGACGTGACTCTACTGCAAAATATGCAGGCCTACCAAATTTTTTTCCTCGCATTTCTAACCTCCTGATTCTTTGTTTTCCTTGTCTGCGAGTTTCCTTACATATGTCCAGAAATGATAATGCATGCAGGAATGCTCACGAGAAGTGAAGTGTTTTTTAAATACGCAGTATAAGAAATAGTAATCATAAAAATATGAGAAAATTGATGTGCTGGCATTTGAATTTGAGTAAAAAATATGTGTCGTCTTTCTCAACATTTTTTCTAGATATTTATAATAAGAACTCGTGTAGTAAATAGAAACTTCTTACGAGTATACATTTTTTTGTTTTATCCCCTTTACTTTTTTTTAAGGAAACATGTTGCTTCTTCTTGGATCTAATGGTATTCGTACCTGAAATATACTTAATCAGAAATAAGCAGTTTAGAGACTTTACAAAGCGAATTATCATATTAAGATCTACTTAGTCGTCCTTTTCTTCCTCATGAAATTTGTTCAGCTTTCTATTCCTATGGAAAGATCGAAGAAAGCGTCTTACTGTATGATCAAAATGAACAATTGTCTAATTAATACACCGCAGACCACGATTTCCAAAATGCAATTCATCGAAAATTGTCTCAAGAATTAAAAACCAGGCGGTCGTAATATATACGGCAGGTAATTGATAGTTGCCTAATGTGAAATGGATTCCGAGACAAAGAAAGAAAACTTAATTTTTTTGCAACATTTCAATTCAATTTGGAATAACACAAAAACAAAATGAAAACATTTGTGTATGTTTCCAGAAAGAAAATATTCATCCATTTTTTCCCTGAAATATTACTTGACTCGTATGCTTCGGATGCCAACAGGCAACTTATATAACCAGTTGGTGGAGTTGGTTACATTTCAAGGGTAGAGTTTGTCAAGGATTTCAATTTTGTGCCCATCTCCTCTTATCAGATTTGTAAATAAATGACGAAGTCCAAATATGAAAGAAATGTAATATTATAAAACACTTCAGTGTACAAAAATTTACATTTTTGAGTTAGATTTGACAGTTTTAAAACAATCAAGAATTACAATGAATTTACGATCTCAAATAATTGTGGAACTCCTCAAAGGCATCCACCATATTGGTTACAGCCGAAATGTCTTCCAACATCCTTTCAATTTCTACTCCACAAATAATTTGTACGTCATCATAACTGAATTTAATAAGTTTAATTTTCACCTCCCGACTATTTGTCTCCATTCAATTCTAATGCAGGAAAAAGTTTGCACAATCATTTTCTGTACATTATAGGAAACAAGAAATACTTCACAATTCAGAGTGGATACACATTGGAGTAACGATGTTACTTGACACGATATTTTCCGATACTGGAGGATATTTGTTGTGAATATCAATATATTGTTCAAGCAAGTATCAATATATCGACCTGTCGACCATAGACTATCTATACTTTTATAACGATTGGTATTGTTACGGGAAAAACAACGCCACATCGGTTTGAAATATGGAAAGGAGAGTTCTAAATTGCTTAAATTACGTACTAAAAAGCTTCCAAACATCAGAAAAGAAAAAAGAAAAATATTCTTTCCCGGTTGACAGTAGAACTAAAGGAAACGGATAATCTAGGTATTTTCGATATCGATACGTTGTGGTATCTATATCTATTCACAATCGGTAGCGATAATGCCACTGATGCGGTAGTGGAGATGGATTGATTTATTAGTTGGTTGGCGCGTCAACTGCTATGGTCATTTGCCCCGTAAATGTTGTGCAAGTTATCCCCGCAAGGAGGCTGCATTCCACCGCTGCTGCACCACTGCCGCTGGAATTGGAGCTAAACTTTCGATCGGTTTCTTGACTCTGGGTGGAAGTGTACGGCGTGTGTGTGTGTGTGTGTGTGTGTGTGTGTGTGTGTGTGTGAAAATGGAGAGGTGAGGATGAGGAAAAGGTCGGGCGCGGCCCGTGATCCGTTTGTAACTGAACTGTTCCGTCATTTGCCTGGTATTGATCAAAGGAATAAAGGAAAACTATCGATCAGAACAGGTGATCGCCAGAATTCTTCTCCAGCGAGTGGCTGAGCTCGAGGTAGCAAGTACGCTAAGAGTCGACCCGCCGGGATTCGAACCTTGGGAAGGCGGAGGCGGAGACGGAGAGGCGATGACGTCACTGCGCTGGCCTCGCGCCAGGCGAGCGGGCGTCCAGGGGCCACAAGGGCAGCGGCGCGCGGGGGCGGGCGGCTTCCAAAGCCTGGCTGCTTCTTCCTCGCAGGTGAAATGCCCGAAAGGCGCCAGAACCAAATTAGAAAGAAGAGGCAATGCGAAGAGAAAAGGAATACGTCAGAGAATAAAAAGAGCGTAGAAATACGAAAAAGAGAGGGGGATCGTTAGATTGATTGATTTTTTCGTGTTTTCGGGGGGCGTCAATTGCTTCGGTCAGTAGTCCCGTAAGTGTAGTGCCTGATTTTTCTCGGGAGATGGTGGTGATCTTCCTTCACTGGATGGCGAGATCCGGCGCCGACCTACCGTCGGCTAGTGGGGTTTCCCCCTAACCAGGACTCTCCCACCAGCGGGACACCGCCCCAGCCGGGACAAGCTCTAAGCTCCCGACCGGTCTCCCGGAATATGTGGTAGTGTAGTGCATGTTCGTGTAAGTGTGTGTGTGTAAGGGGAGAGAATAGGACAAGGAAGAGGAAGGACAGATCTCGCGCGATCCGTGGCCCGTTTGGTGGGGTACTGCTCCGGCATTCGCCTGGTGTTGATCGGAGAAACCACTAAAACTACCAATCAGAGCAGCCGGCGTCTAGAATTCTCCTCCAGACAACAACTGAATTCGACCTAGCTGCAAAGCTAGTGTCGAAAATCCTGCCGCCGTCAGGACTCGAACCTAGAGGGGGATCGTCCCCGATAAGCATGCATAGGAATAAAAGGCGCTACGACACATGCAGAAAAATATGCACTACACTTACGAGACTAGTGACCACAGAAGTTTACGCACCCGGAATAACAAATCAATCAAGGAGAAAACCCGCCCCGCCAAGTAACCTTTTGATCTGTGACACTCCGCCCAGTGTTGGACAAAATACTTTAAATTTAGTATTTCAATACTTCGCCAAAATACGTCGTAAATAAGAATTAAAATACATATTTAAAATAAATTAGGTTCTGAATAGCTAAATACATGCGTATTTTAAATATCTGAAATACTGAAAATACAGTCATACAATCATTTTTATTATTACTTTTTTGCAACAATTTATTGTAATATCCAATTACAATAAGTTACTAATTGACAGTAATAAATTTCTGAACAATATCTTATAAGTATAACTCAAATGAGCGAAATTTCCATTTAAAGCGACCAGTTTTTGAAACAATTCATAAGACATTAAACCCATATTTGGCGAATGTATATAACCCGCAAAGGAAAACGAACGTTCAACTGGCGCGGAGGAACGTAAACTATAGTGTTATAAGGAATAAATGCATTTTTTGCTGTCGGATATTTGTCCAGCGTTTTTAATGACTTTGATTTATAATTTAGAAATGAAGAGAATTCAAATTCAACAGTTGAAAGGGCCCTTTATTTAGTTTCAATGAGGTTCACTCACTAGCAGAGTCAAACAAAAATAAACTATCCTCGTTATCTTCATCTATACTTGAAGTATTTTAAGTATTTCCTTTTCAAAATACACATATTTTATGTATTTAAATACATCTCTAACATACACGTCAAAAAACTCAAAAAGTCCAGATTTTCAAATATAAAACGTAAAATGCATATTTCCAATAGAAGCGTATAAATACCGCACAACCCTGACTCCGCCTCGTTTCACAGCGCTCCGCCCTGCGTCGTCCCATCGCGCGCCGAACGCCCGCTCCTCTCCCAGAGTTCTGGCTTTCACCTCGCGCCACACCCGGAGTTCTGTCACGGCCAGTAACGCGTCTTCCAAGAAGCAATGGGGCAACTTCAGAGACAGAATGGCCGGCCGCAAAGGCTTCTAGGGGTCACCGCGGAGGCGCAATGCTCTGTAGTGCAAGCAAGCGCAAAGGTCCCTGAGCGGCGCGGCGCGCGAGAGAACGCGGCCGCCCTTTGCTATGAGTGAGGGGCGTGGGGCGAGGGGCGAGGGGCGAGGGGCGAGGGGCGAGGGGCGAGGGGCGAGGGGCGAGGGGCGAGGGGCGAGGGGCGAGAGGCGAGGGGCGAGGGGCGAGGGGCGAGGGGCGAGGGGCGAGGGGCGAGGGGCGAGGGGCGAGGGGCGAGGGGCGAGGGGCGTGGGGCGTGGGCGAAGGCGTGGGCGTGGGCGTGGGCGTGGGCGAGGGCGAGGGCGAGGGCGAGGGCGAGGGCGAGGGCAAGGGGCGTGGCGCGGCTGGCTGGCTGCCGACGGCACGTGCCCAATGGCCACGACGACAGCCCAGACACGCGACGCGCGTCAGGGGCGCGATGAAATAAATGGAGTATGGGAGAGGGGAAATGATGAAGATAGAGTTGAAGAAGAAAATGAGGTAAAGTACGTAAGAAGAGAGGGGGAGAGGAAAACATGCAGAACGTCAAATGAGCGGTGCTTGAAAAGCAAATTCTCAATTAATTTATATTTTTTAATAACAAAAAAAAAATGAAACATTTTGACATTTCGGGGTGTGGGTCTTGACGTAAACTACGAAAGACGAAGAATGCGGCTGAGTGGTCCAGAACTGTTCAAGTGGGCGGTCCACGTGCTGTGCCCTACCGCGGCGCTTATCTACGGGCAAACAGTGAGCCCCGCTGCTTGTTAAGTGACCCCGACAGGAGGGGAGGCACACGGGAGACATGGCTCTAGTCTAGTGAAAAGCGAGTGGCACGCGGGCCACTGCAGGGGGGCCACCGAGGGCATTCTGGTCCCCAATTCTCGAATTTAATCAGTACAAGAAGAGATGGAGGAGAATATGGAGAACAGAATTAGCCTGGGGAGGGGGGGGGGTGATGGACGGAGATGGTGGAAGAGTAGATACGGATCATATCAACGGTGGAGGGCAAGGGCCATGACGGGGGGAAAGTTAACGGCACCACAAAGGCGCCGTCCAGCAGACAATACGAGGGGTGAATGCACCAGTCAGGACGAATCCGCAATGCTCCAGCCCACTGCTCCACTCGCAGGACCACTCGCAGGACCAGTCGCAACGGCGAAGTAACCATTGCTTTACTAGCGTCTCCCTTCAGGTTGGTTGATTATTAGTGATTCCGGGCACGTCAACTACCGAGGTCATTAGTCCCGTGGCGGTGATCTTCCCCCGCTGGATGACGAGATCCGGCGCCGTGGTTTCCTCAACCAGGTATCTCCCACCAACAGGGCACCGCATCAGTCGAAACGTGCCCTTAGCTCCCAACCGGTCCCTCGGCATGTGTGGTACTGCTCCGGCATTTGCCTGGTGTTGATCGGAGAAACCACGAAAAATTACCGATCAGAGCAGCCGGCCTCTAGAATTCTCCTCCACACAGCGACTGAATTTGACTTAACTGACAAGCTAGTGTCGAAAATCTTGCCACAGTCAGGACTCGAACCTAGGACCTCCCGGTCAGAGGCTCTGCAGTGACATCAGTTGATGCACTGAGCCACTTTTCCCAGCGGCTCCATTGAGTTGTTCTTCCCCTTCCCACCACGGCGTCGGCCGAAAGGGCCATGGCAGGCATATGGCATGCACCTCGCAAAGAACAACGAGCACAATGAATTTCAATGCAATTTCAATGCTCGATCAAGCGTCGGAGGATGAGATTGGAAAAGCCGATGATCGAGGCAACGTCGAGAAATAGCATGAACCACTCGGAAAAAATCCTGAACCTCCACATAGGGGAGTCTTGGAGTGCGTCGGCAGGACCTGCTTACAGTGGAAGTATGAGAGTAGACTCAGTGCCAGTAGCGAAAGAGGTAGATTCCACATGCGCCAATGAAAGATGCCACGAGGACTGTAACAGCGGCGAGCGTGCTTCGCAGGCGCAAGTCTTCCGCTGTCCTGGCTCTCCTATAGCGGCGTGGACCAAATCGCCCACGGGCAATCAAACGAGTATCAAAGCCCAATATGTAGGATAAATTTAAATTTACTTTTTATGCAATATCGAAAATGCGAAATTTTAAATGATAAAATTCGGGTCGTGATTTCGAGACGATGGAGGAGTCGATGGAAGCGACATAGGGACAGAGGAAGGACGAGTGGGAAGCAGCGATAGAGGAGGGTTGGAACAGGCAAGAATGAAGCTGAAAGAAGAATGGAGAAGGTGAAGGGAAAAAAGCAATAAAGTAAACTAAAACGAAACACGAAAAACGAAGAGGAGACGATGAGGAAGTGATTATAGGATATGAGTCAAGAAGATGAGAGTGAAAGAACTGAACCAGAGAACTATGATCATGACGATGACAGAGCACATCGTGCAAGCGGCAAACGAGCCGTCGTCGATGATTCTGCTAGCCCAATTGCAGAGAGAGATCGTCCAGAACAGAGACGAGAGGACTTCAAAGGCGCCTGCTCCTCGCGCACCTCAAAGCTGGTCAATGGCATACGCGCGGCCAAAAAACCGTCGAAGAGTAATCTCCGAGATGGATTTAAACGTATTTCTACAACATTGAGAATGCAAAATTGTAAAGAATTGAAACAAAGGAGGGCCCAATTTGCCAGACATTGGCCTAGAAAATGGCAGAGACAACATAGGACGTCAGTGGCGATAGGTGAGGATGAGGCGGACATAGGCGATGGATGAGAATATGGAGAAAGCATTGAAGGCGGAAGGGAAATGCTTATCAGACATGATGAATGAGATAATGGAGATGACGGTGAAAGAGGCGATCCAGGAAACTCTCACAACAGCAGCACAGACAACGCAAGCGGCGAACGAGCCGTCGCCGACGATTCCACCAGCGGCAGCCCCGATGACAGAGAAGGCGTCGTCCAGAACAGAGACGAGCGTGCTTCAAAGGCGCCTGCCTCCTGTCCCGCGCCGTCGTTGGCCAAATGGGCCACGGGCGGCCAAACGAGCGGCGCGTGCCTCGCAAAGGGCGGCCGGGCCAAAGGCACCGCGCGCCCGAATTAATAGCCAGCGGCGCCGCGAACAATGCGCGTATGTGCTACTAGCGCTGGACTCCCCCCCCCCCCCCCCCCCCCCCCCCCCCCCCCCCCCCCCCCCCCCCCCCCCCTGTCCCGCTCCGTCCCGCCCCACTCCGTCCCGCTCCGTACCGCCCCGCTCCGGCCCGCTCCGGCCCGCTCCGCTCCGTCCCGCTCCGCCCCGCTCCGTCCCGCCCCGATCCACCCCGCTCCGCCGCTCCGCCCCGCTCCGCCCCGCTCCGGCCCGCTCCGCCCCGCTCCGGCCCGCTCCGCCCCGCTCCGCCGCGCTCCGCCCCGCTCCGCCCCGCTCCGCCCCGCTCCGCCGCGCTCCGCCCCGCTCCGCCCCCGCTCCGCCCTTCGCCCGCCCCGCTCCGCCCCGCTCCGCCCCGCTCCGCCCCGCTCCGCCCTTCTGCCTGCCCCGCTCCGTCCCGCCCCGCTCCGCCCCGCTCCGCGCCGCCTCACCCGCTCCGCCCCGCCTCACCCGCTCCACCTCACCTCCCCCGTCTCCACCTCACCACGCCCAAGCCCCCTCCCGGAACAGAGCCACAGCCTTGGCACCGGCCGACACTGGGGCCTAAATCTGCAGTTTAACTAGTTCGCCCCCCTTTCATTTAGACCTCGCGAACCCCGAAGATCAAAGCGAAAACTGGTGTTCTTGAAGAGTAGCGGGATTATCTGCTGAATAATCTCAAAGGATTCACTAGGTTGGTCACAGTCGGAGAATTGGTTGTAGTACATTCAAATTAACTGTTCTTGCTGTGCTGCCTACAATTTACCTAATTAAACTTTTTTCATACAATTTCTTTCATTGGTCCCCTTTTTTAATTATACTTTTTAACATCTACTTTCGTGTTAAAATAGTGACGGATATGGCAAATGGATTGAATGCTTGAATTATTAAAGATGTTATTTGGAGAATACTGGTCTCTAAATCTACAGTTCAACTAGAAGTTCCATTTTATTAGACGTAGTGAATCTCGAAGACCAAAGTGAACAAGAGTTACTGAAGAGAAGGAGGATACAAATATTCTCAACGAACCCAGAAATTTTACTTCGGTCCTACAATTGATTTCAGAACACAGACAAGAAATTATATACTTGCAATAACTCATTCCACATTATTTCCCAATTAATATATTTCTGCATATTATTTTTTATGCTAGTGGTATTTTTAAATTTATGTTTATGCAATTTGGCTAAACATTTTCCACATAAGAAAGTAATGTGAAAGTAATCCAACCATTAAACTGTTGATGTTACTTTTGGTGAAGATTTTTTTGTTACATTTTTTACTCGTTGGAAATAGGCCAGGCCTCGTTTGAAACAGAGTTTAATTTGAGTATTTAAGATTACGAATATCTGATATCACACATTTCTGAATTGAAATGCATAAGCTTCTTGAACTTAAATTTTAAATGAATAATGAGTTGAAAATCATGTATTAAAAAGTACTAAGTTACTTACTCAAACCAAAAAAACGTACGTAATTTTTATTTCTATTCCATCAAAACGTATTTTAAGAAGAAATATCATGTATGAAGTTGTCTTGTAGATACTCGTGCTCAGCTCCCGTGTAAACTTGAAAAGTTAATTGTAGAGATCGCAAGAACAGCGCTACCAATTTAGTCTCTTCCGCCCATTGTTTAAATTAAGAATTATCTAACCACATTTTATGAATCAGTCGTTCCATACAAACTACTAATAAAAGAGAAGTAATGCTAGTGCTTTAATGAGGTGTTGTTCGTAGTAAGTTACTGTCTTCTTAAATCACCCAATAAAATCTAACGTCATTTGTTGTGTCTTTAATGAATGATTTGGAAGACCTGTTACCTCGGTTCGCCAAGGTGAGCAACGATAAAGATTCCCAGAAAGTCACATAAGGAGGATTAAATGACGATCCTACGCCAATTCTTGGGCAAGAAACCACGGGTATACAAAATATCGTTTGTAATAGGATTACCACAACCTAATTCCTATTACGATGCTCCAACTTTCATTAAAAAAGTTTGAAATCCTAAATAGCTTTTTAATTAAAAATAAGTGTAATAGAACTACTTTTACGGTATCCGAAGACCTCAAAACGTGTATTTCCGTTGAAATCTCGAAATCGATTTTCCGCCGCATTACATTACTCTCTCTATTCTACTTACATTACTCCATATATAAGTACTTATATGAGAAAGTAAAAATATATGTAGTTCCATTTGAGAAAACAAAGTTACCTCTAGTATCTCATAAAATAGCAGTGATAAAAAATAAATGAACACACGTACGTATCAATTAGCTCCATTCCCTCACGCACACTCGTGAAAACTGCTTTGCAATAACTTCAACCGCTCAAAAGTTACAGGAGGTGCTAAAGTTACGTGACTCACTCTGTATAATCATACTTAGACATTATTATTTACGAAATAGGCAAGAAATAGTCATTAAACAACGATAGCAAAGAAATTGCTCAAGTTAACGCATCGAAATGAGAGCTCGCCGCTCGCTTTCGGTAACGCACGGGTCTCAGTGGTACTTACTATTTTGCCTCAAGCCTCACGAAACGCGACGTTTGAAGTCTCAGAATGAACTTGTGAGTGGTTTTGAATGGGCGCTGATTTTTCGGCGCTTTTACTGGGTTTTAGTTGTGTAATCGGGGTTCTATTAATGTCCATGTATTATGGGACGCATTTTGGTCGTAGTGTTGTTGAAACAAATTATATCTGGTTCACAAAGTCGAAGAGGTTCTCTAAGGCTCTTCAGCCTTAGCGACCTCGGCTATCTAGATCGGCTGATCTTAAGTTTGAGAACTGAACTAGCCCAAAGAAGCCCAAAGAAGCACATATTACACCAGACCCTTTTTGGTGTCTAGCTTTGCGGTTTACAAATGGCTTTGTGAAGGGAAATTGTGAAAATAGTGTATTTTGAAAATACGAGTCAGGGCCAACAAAAGACGTCAGTAAAAATGTTTGAGTTTCTGCTGGATTTAGTAATTTAAGTGTCCTTACAAAATTAGCTAAAGCTCATGAAAATCAGTATATTTCCTATCATATTAGTCGCAATCTAATGAAGTTTCATTTTAATCAAACAAACTTCAAACAAAACAATCAAACAAACTTCGTCTTACGTCAGTGGGACAACGAAGCAAAGAATTCTATTTCGATTTCAATTTTCAATAGAGGCATAATATATAAAATAGGCTCAGAAGATATTTTGGAAAGAATGCGGAGAAATAATACCAGAAAAAGTAAACATTGTTCGAGTGTTTAATACAGAACAATGTACGAAAAATATTTCCCAGAAGCTTCCGAAGTGTTCTCCGAATATTTGATTCACTTTGCAATGACTACGCAAAACTCCAACGCCTCGCCAAGGAATTTTGGCTCTGTAAATCACTGTAAACCAAGACAAAACTATAAACAGAATGAGAAACAAACACCGCCCCACAAGTAAACTACTGTTAAAAGTATTTACTTGTTTTCAATGTCAAGTGCAACACAATTTAGCAGCTTTACTAACGTATTCACAGCCATATTACAAAATAATACTATTTTAAAGTTTAATACGTAAAATCAGGAACAATATTCTTTGTACATTATTCCTGTCTCTTAGATTTTCACGCCGTTCAATTCAGAAAATACGGCTGGAACTGAAATTATCATGCCGCCGCCAATGTCAGTTACAAATCTGTCGGATTTCTCTATTAGTCGTCTCCTGCAAATGCAATTACACTTCACCTTCTTTTATGACGCAGTAATAACCTGCAAGGACTACCTCTATGTTCAGCGAAGGCAATTAGCTATTAAAAACAGTAATGTCTCTGAAGAGGCTTTTCCTAACCGTTTAGTAGCTTCACAATGATGTGAAGGATAATCGTAAACAAAACTGATTGACAATTGCCTTAGTATTCTGTATTAGCTACTATATCTTAGCGGAAGTTCTATGAAACTCTGTCATTCTTAAAGAAAGAAATCGTGGTGAAAACACATTGGTATTCCTTTAAAACAAATTTCTCGGTATTCACAATCTACCGCACTATTCTTCGGGGAAACTAAATTGAATATATGAAAGCATGAGGAAGAGAGTTCACTAATACGTGAAAGTATGAATAAATTTGGTAAATCAAGGAGGAAATTAATAGCAACGAATAAATAAATTCAATGAACTAATGCATGAATTCAAGACGATGGTGTGTTCATGGTAGAACGGAAAGGAAGTCCAAACCCCATATTTCAGCAAACCGCCTTAACTAAAGAATCCAATACGATTCGAACTACAGAGAGAAGGCGACAGGCGAAACTGCCAATACGCCACAAGGATAAACGCTGCTACTTATGTCAGAGAAGATTTTAAAAATCACCAGAAAGACGCATAAGGATATGAATAAATTTATGTTGCTCCCATGTTGTTTCTTCATAGTGAAAGCAGGCAAGGTTTCAAGGCTGTCATAGGCAACTTATTCCAGTCCGTTATTGCTCTATTTGTAAAGGAAAATTTTTCAACATTAGGTCAATTAGGTTTTGTTATTTCTTTTTACGAAGTAACTATCGTAAGACATTACAACACTCGACTGGTTATCAACTTCGGCCAATCAGCCTCGTTTGATAATTCCTCAATGTTGTAATAAAGTTGTAGATATAATCGATATTCTAAAAATTGTACTGGAGAATACTTTTCGTTTCTATTAGACACACATCCTGCGATGACCGACCAACCGTTTTATTAACTCTTATTACCAAACAAAGCTCAACAAAGCAATTTTCCATCCAATTTGACCAGTATGAATAGACAAATGTAATATATTTCAAGGAAACTACAGTATACTGGACTTTCATAAAATGGAGCAAATGTACGATTATCGTATCGTAACATCTTATGAGATTGAAGAATTATGAAACGATGCCGTTTGGCCAAAATTGATAACCAGTCGCGTATTGTAATGTCTAAACACCATTGGGTTAGCAAACTCGCGTTAGGCTTCGTTTGGTAATTGTGCAATCTCGTATTGCAATAAAATCTCTAACGATAATTATTTCGTTAATAACTACTTATTTATAATTGTTGTAAAGAAACTTCTTCACTTCCACAACCGCAATTCAATTCCTCCGCAAAGTCCCACTCACAGCCATCGAACTGCAGACCAACACAACACAAGAACTGACGACGTCAATGTAAAAGAAGACATCAACCATCCAAAGCCATCATTCATGAATCCACAACTCCCCTTTCACACATGCTCAGTCACTCTGACGCGCCACAAAAACCGAATCCTCCGCCTCTGAGCATTCGTTCCGGGCCTCGGGGGCGAGTGACACGAGCCTCCGTCTGATGTCATAGCGCTGCACGTCCGCATTACGCGGCGACGCCGACTGCCAGGGCAGGACGCGACGCCGCCGCCGCCTAATTGAATGGAACTCAAGACGCACTCGCGCACGCATCGACGCACGCCACCGGCACGGCCGTGCCAACGCGCGCGCCCAAGCAAATGATCCACGTAAACGCAGGCGGCCTCGTTTGGGCGAGGAGACGATGAATAACGGCGAGGGTTAGAATGCGTCTTGTCAGAGTACGTTGGAGTAATTCTTTAATAATGTTCTTGAATTTCTCAAGTAATTGATTGAATGATTATTTCATGTTTCCGGGCGCGTCAACTGCTTTGGTCATTAGTCCCGTTAGTGTAGTGCATGTTTTTTCTCGGGAGATGGCGGTGATCTTCCCCCGCTGGACGGCGAGATCCGGCGCCGACCTACCGTCGGCTAGTGGAGTTTCCCCCAAACCAGGACTCTCGCACCAGCAGGGACCGCCCCAGCCGGGACAAGCTCTAAGCTCCCGACCGGTCTCCCGGAATATGTGGTAGTGTAGTGCTTGTTAGTGTAAGTGTGTGTGTGTAAGGGGGAGGATAGGACAAGGAAGAGGAAGGCAAGATCGCGCGCGGTCCGTGGCCCGTTTGGTAGGGTAATGCTCCGGCATTCACCTGGTGTTGATCGGAGAAACCACGGAAAACTACCGATCAGAGCAGCCGGCCGCTAGAATTCTCCTCCAGACAGCGACTAAATTCGATCTAGCTGAAGAGCTAGTGTCGAAAATCCTGCCGCCGTCAGGACTCGAACCTAGCACTTCCCGGTCAGAGGCACTATAGTGACATCAGTTGATGCACTGAGCTACCGTTCCCGGTTTGAATTTCTCAAGGAAGTACACAACCCTGCTAGGAATGTTGGTACTACTTCAATATTCGGAGTCTCCTCATTATCAGAGACTAGTTAAACCATCGTTTCCGACATAAATAAAAAAAACGAAAAGCAGAAACGTTTCTTCATTTCAACACATTAAAAGGTTGTAGAATATATTCACCTAAAAAATAATCATACTATATTACATTTAGAAACCTATACATATAAATACAAGAAATTACTTAGTGAAATGTAGTAGTTCAGTACGACTACCTAGCTTTTTTCGGTCCCAAACGAACTTTGTCTCTGGTACTCTTACAATCTACACGTTTGGACATTTTTTGACTAGGATTATTTTCCCCTTCCTTGATTGAATTACTTTCAGTTCTTAAATATTCTTAAAATATGTTTATTTAGGAAGAATAACAAAATTAATAATTTACTTCTGAAAATTGGAGAATCTTAGTTGAGAAGAATGGACTTTGAAGCACAAGCTAATCTGGGTATATTTTGAAAATGTAACATTCAGGAATTACTGATGTAATCCTTTCGGTGTCGTGGTAACTGCTATAAAACGTACGTTTCAACACGGTTATTATCGCAAGGTTATTGCCTCATTCAATTGAAGTACGGCCACTTAACACACTGTGACGCAAATTTTTTCTAAATAACATTCCAATCACGTGAACTGTTTGCGCTTCCTTAACAGTTTCCTTTCACAAGAAAAAGAAAGATTCAAGGTAAAATAGTACGTAAGAAACAGTAACCTTTCCGTTTGCAGAAGCATTCTCAGGGAAATGTCGAAGACAACACATTTTCCTATGGAACTTGTAACTCACACCTTAATAAAGAAATTTTCGTACTTCCCACATTTAAGGGTATCGAGTTTCTTCATGTACGCGGCACTGGATTAAAGCAAACTAATTTGAAATTCAACGGTAACTTCATTTCAGATCAATCATTCTTACGAAATGCTCCCCGAAACAAAAAGTAAAATAAAGAAACGCAAGTACTCTTAAATAAAATATCCCTACCTTGTTAATTAATTATATTTTTAATTAATTAGTTAATAATTATTTACAATACCATTTGTAAGATATTACGATACGAACTATGTAAATAAATTAGTAAAAATTATAACTCTTTTTGAAAACCTGGTAAAAGTTCTAGTGTCTATTGTGTTTGTCTATTCGTCTTAATGTGACTTATCTTTATAGTGAAGCCATGTATTACTAAAATACTCGTTTTCTAATAACTCTCATTACGACATTGATTTCAGTTTCATGAAGTTTGCCTTCAGGCAATCAAAATATAATAATGTCAATAAATCTGAATTAAATAAATAATATATTTTATAGTTGGTAGCTTCATAGGTCGTAAAGGCTCAACTAATGTTGTGAAAGCAACATCAGCAACAAAATGTTCTTTTTGTTAATTTACTTTTATCGACTTTTGATTTTCCGACTATTTTACAATCAAATACAGCATATTTATCATCACCTTCTGAAATACATGTTGACTAAATAGAGGACCCCTTACCAATCGCATTGAGTTACATTTGTTTCGCATACGGTACGTCACAAATACGTTACTTTGTTTTGAGCCTGGCATTGATTCGATACCTGAGTCACGCAATAGAACGAAGAGTAGTAGTCTTTATCAGTGTTATCAGACTTTGCCCCCGCTTACCTGAGTTGAAACACAGTGGAAACATTTTCAAAACAAAATGGACACTAAATTAAGTTTCCTTCTTCCCCCGACGTGTTCCTCCATTACTTTTACTCATTTGCCACATCAGCATTTGATTAGATAGTTTGATTTCGTGACTTCTACGTGCTCTTTGCCAATTATCTTATCTTGTGCCGTGCTGTTTACAGCGTTTTTTTTAAAAATCACAACTAACAATTTATCGTTTATTAGGTAACGAATTTCCGAACCTTGGGAGCACAGTGAGATAGCCATTATTGAAATTTTACTTGACTTTCTTTAAACGTTTTCTTTCAAAAAGAATTTCTTGTACTAGAAATATAATTAAATGCCATTTAAAATATTCGTAAAGTAATAGCGTGTAGTGTTACACCCCAATATCTGCCATCACTTATCACTAACAATTTTGAGTTTCCTTATAATGCAATCGAAACAACATTCACAAACACCGTTCATTCCAATATCTGTGCAAGTTTAACCTCATTCAGAGGATTTTCTTCATCGCATTTTCGACTGCACAGAGTCTGTTTAAGGCTTGTATTAACATGACATTAACAAAATATTAATAAAAGAATATACTTGACAAACTGATACATTCCTTACACTCTTTCATGGAACACTTCATGTGTGAAGGTCTTTTTCATTTATCGAATTAAGTTTAAAGATACGGATCGCGGCAACGTAGTTCTTAGGACATATGTTTTTAACCTGAAGAACACAGGTTCAAATACCAGCATAGCTAAGGATTTTGATCCGGATATGGCTTATTCATGGCGGTCGTAAGGTTCACTCAGCCTTCTTTCCAAATGAGTACTAGTATTTACTGACTTTATTAACAGTGAATATTGGGTAAAATGGTATCCGGTTGAAGAATGACGCTTGCCACGCCATCTTCACCCCACTTCCAAAATATTAATAATAATAATAATAATAATAGTAATAATAATAATAATAATAATAATAATAATAATAATAATACCTATTTCTAAAAATACCCGTTACACTGCACAGAGGGCCACGGAAGTGGGTGGTATTCGGAGAAGGCTAAATGGAAAGGATTGCTATCATCCTCTCAACCCTACGAAGGTGGCCCTTAACCTGCAAGTTAAACCTGCAGTACTTCTGGTGGTACAAGGAAAAAAGTTTAAAGATGGCTTACCAACATCTAATCTTCTCTATATTGATTTCTAAGTATACAATTTCTTCTTCTGGAAATCCAGTTTCGAAGATTCCTGAGTTACCTTTGTGGAGGAGTAATATAAGATCTCCGCTATTCCCTTGAAGAGTAAAAGGGGAATGAATTAATGATTTATTTGTTGGTTTCTATTATGGTTGATTCAATTAGCATCGGTAAATCTAATTTTGATAGGGCATATTAAAGCCATCACCCACTGTACAAAGTTTAAATATGGAAGCTATTGGGCTGAGATCCCACCTGCTTGTTGGCCACTTCATTTTGGGCAGTGAAACTGATAAGATAGATGAAGGTAACGAGTATACTCGGTCTAGCGGGAAACTCCAGATACTGTTTGTTGTCGCTTGTTATAAGCTCATAAAAACGTGTAAGAAGGGAAGTCTTCTGGAAAACAAATTATATGAAAATATAATTATATATACAGAAATTAAAACTGAAAATCTAATTTTCTCGCCTTTATATTTTCACTTTTTTTAATTTATTTATTTGTAACTAAAACACCAGCGGTATACGTTTAGTAAAATAACTGAACGATATTTAATTCAAAGATGTGCACACAATGATTTGCTGTTGAAGATTTTGTGTGGAGTTTTAAAACTGCCTGTACAATATCATTATTAGTTATTTGGTTATTTTCTGCAATGGAATTATTTTCCAAAAAGAAAACCATTTCTTCAGGTCGAGGACGCTCCCCTTGGCTTACAATGCGTGTGCAAGAGTTTCACACAACCACACTAGCACACGTTTTGATAACAAATAAAGACAACAAAGAATCACATTTTTATGACATTTTTATGACAATATAAATTTAAAATATACCCCTTCCAAAGAGAGTGTGAAAGTGCATTCTTTGCATGATATTCTTCCGCAAAATCTTAAGCTAAATGGCAAATATTCCAATTCGTTTTCATGTATTAAAAAACGTTATTGTTTTTTGTAATAATTTTTAAATTTTGTAGTCTGTTGAGAACAATGAAAACCTAAAAACAAACATTTTTAGTCGCGTAAATGAAAAGTAAATGAAGCCCTTTCATCTTCTGTGTTCTCCCTAATACTTGTGCAATGTAGGAAAGTTGGTGTAATATTTTCTATTAACAGCTCAGTCATATGAGCCATCCCTACTGAAAACCCGACTAAAATAATTATGCCGTGAATAGGAATGTCTTTTTGTTGCCATTGACTTCCACGTCACCTGTATGTATCAAGAAATGAATCGAAGTCCATGACAGACATCGCAAGAAGACAAGCCCTAGCGAGCGAGTGCCAGCAAGAGAAAGGAACGTTGCTTCACCGCCTTAGGAATCGTGCCTTTACATTGTGAGAGAGTCCGAACCAATCTGACATCATCGAGCACTGAGAGATTTCAAAACGACGCATGGTACGCAACAGGCGCGACGCACGCTATTTTATGCGTCCGCGTAGCAGGACGTACGTAATAAATGGACTGTTTATCGTCTCCTTGGCAATTTACTTCGAGGGCATTTCATCTCTTTCTGTGACAAAGACGACCACCACGGTTGTTACAATACGTCGACTTATTTCGTAATAATTGACTTTCCCGGCAACCTAACAGCCATGGAAAAGATATGATGAAAGAATAAGCATGACATGTCAATGCTAGACAGAATGCGTGAACAGTTATTTGTCTCAGGCTTGCTGTACGTGGGCAATACAGGGCTTCGACAATTCACTAACATGCTGAGGAAGGTAAATGAATAAATACGTGATGCGTTTGTAATTTTTGTTGTTTCTTTAAACTGGGTAACATCATTTTTCAATTTTAAATTCATTTAATCATAGGAGTTATAACACCAAAAAGATGTCACACTTTTTGCGAATCGATTTTGTCTGTCACGTTGCTACAAACATGTAAAATCGCTATACTGTTGAGATCTTGCAAAATAGTTGATTGTATATACGTTTCGAGTCGATGCATACCGACAAACGTCGTTCATTTCTGGAATTTGACGTTTATGGAATATTTCTGCGAATTCCAGGTGAGTATTTTACCCACTGGAAAATTTTCGTACCCACATTATCCGCCAGGCCTGGCATAATTATTTCCAATTACTCCATTTTATTACGGAATCACTGTCAGAGATCAGGCACCCGCATGAAATGCGAGGAATTTGAGAACAATCTGCAAGTTTTATGATGAGAGAGAGAGAGAGAAAGAGAGAAAGAGAGAGGAGAGAGAGAGGAGAGAGAAAGGAGAGAGAGAGGAGAGAGAGAGGAGAGAGAGAGGAGGAGAGAGAGAGAGAGAGAGAGGAGAGAGAGGAGAGAGAGAGAGAGAGAGAGAGGAGAGAGAGAGGAGAGAGAGGAGAGAGAGAGGGAGAGAGAGAGAGAGAGAAGAGAGAGGAGAGAGAGAGAGAGAGGAGAGAGAGAGGGAGAGAGAGAGAGAGAGAGAGAGAGAGAGAGGAAGAGAGAGGAGAGAGGGAGAGAGAAGAGGGAGAGAGAGGAGAGAGAGTGAGAGAGAGAGAGAGATCAGACTGACACTTTCACACGTCTTCCATTAAAATTTTGAAGAACATTAAATATTGTTCACTGGCTCATGAAGTTTTTATAAATATCTTTGCGTTAGATCATTAAATTTGTAACTAGATTCAGAAAACTTACCTGGCATTCAATTCTGACATACGAAATCTCTCTTTTTATTTTTGGAAACAGGAATCTTTAATCATGTTTACGGGAACGAATCCTTTTTACTCCTAGCTTAATAGTTATTCATATAAATAATCATTAGTTTAACATTAAGAGTTGACTTTTATTGAATTATTAAGAAATGAAGTTATTAAAAATATTTATGTCTTTTCGAGAGCTTATTGCGCAGGGTCTGAGAGGCCCCGCAAATGCATTCATGTAATTTCCCAGATTCATGCATCCTCGAGTTAAGGTGAAAAGTTCCAGAGCGTCAATTAGAGATCAGTGCAAGCTGGCAGAGAAGGTGGTGTGCGCGGCAGATGGGCCGGACCGCTTCTAAATTTACGTGGAGCGCAGGAAAACAGACGCGGCTCAGTTCCTCCGGAAAGCACTCGCCACGCGGCTGCCAGCGTCGCTGCGCACACGCCCAGAATGAACGCAACGAACGCCGCGTTATGCCATTCAGTGCAGCGCAATGATGCGTTTGCGTGGCGCGGCTCTGGCCACGAGGCCTGCTCTTCCGCCTGACCACGCTAATTCGCTGCTTTCGCCGTCTGGCGGAAAAGGAGGTATCACTCGGGCGATAAAGAGGCGTTTTGAATTTAGCTCAGAGGCTTTTTAGGCTTGAGGATTTTTACATGCTGCAAATCTACAACATGGGACAGCCGCCTCTACTTCCCCACCGAAGGAAGCCATAGGAAGGATTTTTAGCCCTTAAAATCCACGGCTTCGATCGGGTTGCCCGGTTTTATAACAGTCCAAACTGGGTATAACAGTCCGAATTGGTATAACAGTCGAACTGCGTATAACAATCCGAACTGGGTATACAGTCAATCGAACTGGGTATAACAGTCCGAACACAAACTTTACACCACCGAACATGCACTACGGTTTAAACAATGAATAATGATCTCACCACAACTAGATAAGGTTTCAGAGTATGATTGGTGATAGCTACTTAATGCATTAGCAAAAGTTTGAATATTTTGTTACATACCAATATACACCTGATTAATTCAAAAGAAATGTTAACGTTTACATAATGTCCAGAGAATTAAATACAAGCGTATAAACTAATATAACTGCAGTAACCCTATGATTTAAAGGTCAGGTTCCTTTCATTTGGAGTACAAGGGACGCCCAACTGCCTTCTCAGAATTGGCCTCTCACAAGCGTCTTTCACGCGAGCAATACATTGATCACTCGCCTAATCACTTCGATTTAATAACAGAATTACACAGAAATAAAAGCAAGATCCGCTTAAAATCAGTGTGTGTGTGTGTGTGTGTGTGTGTGTGTGTGTGTGTGTGTGTGTGTGTGTGTGTGTGTGTGTGTGAGAGAGAGAGAGAGAGAGAGAGAGAGAGACAGGCAGACAGTGAATAAAAAGGGGAAGAGGTGGGGTGGGGTGGGGTGGAGTGGAGTGGAGTGGAGTGGGTTGCGTTACAGCAGAGAGGTAAAGGCAGGACGGTCCAGGAAAGGGACGAACTGAAAGGGATTAGAAAATAGGGGTAGAGGGAAGGGGGAGGGGAGGAGCAAAGAGGAAAGGGACAAGGGGAGAAGAGCCGCAACAGAAATGATAGGTTGGGATTGGATAGGAATGAATGGGATTGCAGAGGCCAGGGCGGGACTGAACGTGACGTGATGTGACTGTAGTGGTTGCGATTTAACAGAACAAACGTGTTAGGATGGCACTCGATTAGATTAGATGGATCTGTTGGTGAATACAGGGGACTGAGCGGGGCTGGACGGGACTGAGCGGTGCTGGACGGGACTGAGCGGGGTTGGACGGGACTGAGTGGGGCAGGCCGGGACTGAGTAGGGCTGGACGGGACTGAGCGGGGCTGGACGGAACTGAGCGGGGTTGGACGGGACTGAGTGGGGCTGGAAGGGACTGAGCGGGGCTGGACGGGACTGAGCAGGACTGAACGGGGCTGGACGGGATTGAGCGGGGCTGGTCGGGACTGAGCGGGGCTCGACGGGACTGAGCGGGGCTCGACGGGACTGAGCGGGGCTCGACGGAACTGAGCGGGGCTGGAAGGGACTGAGCAAGGGTGGATAGGTCTGAGCGGAGGTGGACGGAAGGGGATTGGACAGAGATGGGCGAGACTGGGGGTCTCAGAGGAGCGGCGACGAGAGAGCGGAGAGCGGAGCGGGGCGGGGCGGGGCCGCGCCAGGCAGCGTAGCGCGCGGATATTTATACTGCGGGCGAGGCGGCGCCCGCCCGCCCGGGGCCTCCCGCCGCGCGGCCAAACGGCCCAAGTGCCGGGAATTGAGCGCCGGAGAGGCCGCCGGCGCCACGCCCCCTCGCCGCGGCCGCCGCTCGCGCTCTGGGGCGAGCTGCACCGCACGCGGTACGCCGCACGCGCCGTCGCCTTCCACCTGTCTCTAGGCGCCTCACGCCTCAGGTGTGATTCCAGGCGCGTCAACTGCTAAGGTGCGTCCCGTAAGTGTAATACACGTTTTTTATCGTGGGAGGTGGCGGTCATTGCACGGCGAGGTCCATGACCGACTTACCGATACCCGTCGGCTTGTGGGAATTTCCCCAATCAGATATCTCCCACCTCTAGAGCTCCACCCCAGCCAGGTCAAGTTCTTAGTTCTGGACTGATCTCTTGCCGTGTGTGGTAGTGTAGAGCATGTAGAATGGGTAAGTGTACATAAGTAAAAGGTGAGTATAGGATAAGGAAGAGCAAGGAAAGATCGCGTGCGGTACGTGGCCTGTTTCTAGGGTATTGCTCCGGCACTATCCTAGTATTGATCGGAGATACCACGGAAAACTACCGATCAGAGCTGTCGGCCGCTAGAATTTTCCTCGAGACAGCGGCTGAATTCGACCTAGCTAAGAAGTTAGTGTCGAAAATCTTCAGACCGCCGGACTCGAACCCTAGGACCTCCCGGTCAGATGCACTAGAGTGACTTCAATTGATGCCCTGAGCCACCTATGCCGATCATCCGATTTTCCGTTCAACCACTTGCTTTGAAAACTATGAGCAGTGGGGTATCACCAGGTGAGGTGCCTTCACTTCACCTTTAAATGATCACATATATTTGGCAAATTTGAATGAAAAAATTCGAATAATCGCTCTTTTCACAACCACCGTGTTTACCATCTGTCATTTATTCTTGCGTGGACTCGCTTACCTCTCGACGTTTCGGCAACGACCGAACCTCAAACGTGTAGTGTATTTCCAGATTCTCGTCAAAAACCTTTTCTTGTGGCGCCATGGCTTAGCGATCTAAACAACATCATGAGACCGTTGTTACGGAAACCGCGACACTTCCTTGTAATGAGAGTACCATCGTTAGTAAGCACTGTCGTTAGACTTCACGGAGAGGCCCTTTTTAGTCGGATTTTATGAAAATATATTTTAACTTGCTTGTAAGTTGAAAAAACAAACATTATATGTACGTATTGAAGAAGGAAAATAATCCAAAACCTATATTTTACCTACTTCATAAATACAATAGTTACAATTGCACCCACTCCCATCTAATAAAAAAGACAACACATACATGTTTTAAATGTAGAGGAATGTTCTCAACATCTCACATTATCCTTGAATGTTTAAACCTCCAAAATCTGAGAAAATCTCTTGGCATCAAAAACGATATTATGAATTATTTAATTCAATTGAAGGTTGTAAATCAATGTTGAGCTATCGTAATATTGCTGGTCCCGATAAAATGATCTAAATTACTATAAAAGTTACTATACTTAATATTTCCGCTTGTTATAATTTAGAAAATTTATCTCAAGTGTATAATTTTCTATTTAATAATTATGATTGTTATAAGGTTTAATAACTATTATTGATATGTAAATTGATAGTGGTCACTACTGACCTTAGTTGTTTATGTAGCGACCTAAAATAAATAAAACAATAGTGGATGGGTGAATATTAATTGATTCCGGCCGCCTCATTACCATGACCAGTATTTCTCTACGAGTAGAAGTCTTTATGTTATGTGTCGAGTGAAGGCGGTGTTACACCCTCACTGAGATCTGACCCTGAACGTCGGCATAGTTTTTTTCTCCTCCAGCTATCTCCCCAGTAGGGGGGAGCATCTACCCAACCAGAACAGCTCTTCCGACATGGTCGGGGGGTAAAATGAGAGAAGGGAATAATTAAGGGGAAGAAAATATTGGTGTATGGTCCATTTCTTAGGACACTGCTCGCCTGGTACTGATCAGAGACTCAAGGAAATTATCAATCAGAGCAGCCGGTCGCTAGAATTCTTCACCAGACCGTGGATGAATTCG
This sequence comes from Teleogryllus occipitalis, assembly GCA_011170035.1. NCBI lineage: Eukaryota > Metazoa > Arthropoda > Insecta > Orthoptera > Gryllidae > Teleogryllus > Teleogryllus occipitalis. The sequence goes on from BLKR01009304.1 coordinate 25,533, forward strand.
ACTCAGCTTTGTGGTAGTGTCGAAACCCGGCTACCATCGGGAATGGAAACCTGGAGTCACCCTGTCAACGATACTGCAGAGGTGAAGGGGAACCACCGCAACCAGTAAAATAATAGAAAAGAGAGCCCTGGATGTGGGTAGTTGACGGAAGAAGGTAAAGAGAAGCTTTAACGGCCGTGCAACCCTAATCAAATTTATATAGTGGTTCACAACGAGCAAACGGTTAAAAAGAATATCCTAGAAAGTATATTTCATTACAAAAATAGCGATTTGTCTCGATTTCAATTCAAGAGATGCAACTGATATGAAGAAGTAAATGACTTAAATTTTGCAGACTGATTGCAGCGGGACGGATTAATATCAAAATGATGCCATCAGTTTTACTACATATCGAAGCAATTTGTACTCAAGATTGTTTAGTCGGCTTCCACTACTTTCTAGACATTGACCGATTTAACACAGAAGTTTAGTTGTCTAATTAAAGGTTTCATCATTTACATTTCAAATAACTTTTATTCTCACTTAGAAATCTTACTGACAATGCGAGCTGAATCACATTGTTATTTTTTTCACAATTTAAGTCACTGACATCGGTCACGATCCTAATATAACTTGGCTCGTCTAATATTAGAAACCACTCCAATGTGTGCAAGTGTTATAACATCCAGCCGCCTTGTTAGCACATACCATCGACTGCACTCCATGCATCTCGTCATTTGGCACTGCAGAACGTCAAGCTGCAATCGAAAGGAAAAAAGGAGCAGCATCATTCCATGACACAAAAAATGTTTATACACTGGCGGCGTATGTTACCACGCAGGATGTTTCACTCTACAACATGTGAACTACACCGACACTTTTACCCGTGATACTGAGAATCTCAGAGTACAAATACATTCAAACAACGGATCATGTTAGCGAAGTTCGTTTCCTGAGTAGAGGGGGAGAGGGAAAGAGAGGGAGAGGGAAAGAGAGGGAGAGGGAAACAGAGTGAACGAGAGAGAGAGGGAGAGGGAACGAGAGAGATGGAGAGGGAACGAGAGAGATGGAGAGGGAACGAGAGAGAGAGGGAGAGGGACAAGAGAAGGAGGAACAGAGAAAAAAGAAACAGGAAAAAGAAGAGGAAGAGAAAGGAGCAAGAGAGAGGAGAGCAGAGGAAAAAGAGAGAGGGAGAGGGAACAGAGGGAGAGGGAACAGAGAGAGGGAGAAGACAAGAGAAGGAGAACGAGAGAGAAGAAGGAACAGAGAAGAGGAAAGGAACAAGAGAAAGGAGAGAAAGATTTTTCAAAAGAAAGAAAGGGAAGAGAACAGAGGAGAGAAACAAGAGAGAAGAGGAAGGGAGCAAGAGAGGAGAGAACAGAGAGAGGTGAAAGAGAACAAGAGAAAGTCGAAAGACAAAGAAGAGGAGAACAAGAGAAAGGAGAAAGGAGACAAAGAAGGGGGAGAGAACAAGAAGAAGAGGAAAGGAACAAGAAGAGAGGAACAAGAGAAAGAGAGAGAACAAGAAGAGGAACAGAGAGAGGAGAACAAGGGAGGGAAGAGAGAGGAAAAGAGAGAGGAAGAGAGAGAGGGAAAGAGTGAGAGAGGGAAAGAGTGAGAGAGGGAAAGAGTGAGAGAGGGAAAGAGAGAGAGGGAAAGAGAGAGAGGGAAAGAGAGAGAGGGAAAGAGAGAGAGGGAAAGAGAGAGAGGGAAAGAGAGAGAGGGAAAGAGAGAGAGAGGGAAAGAGAGAGAGGGAAAGAGAGAGAGAGGGAAAGAGAGAGAAGGAAAGAGAGAGAGAAAGACAAAGAGAGGCAGAGACACAGAGACAGAAACAGAGAGATACTGACAGACAGAAACAGAGTTACACAGAAAGAGACAGAGGAGGAAGGGAAGAGAGAGAGAGAGAGAGAGAGAGAGACAGACAGACAGACAGACAGACAGACAGATAGACAGACAGACAGACAGACAGACAGACAGACAGACAGACAGACAGACAGACAGACAGACAGACAGACAGACAGACAGACAGACAGACAGACAGAGATGCAAAGGGAGAGAGAGAAATTAGTGACAACCGAGACAATATTCTACAAGAATACGTTGTAATAAAAGTTTCATTGATATATGTTGTATCCACAGCATAAGAATTTTGATTGAAGAAACACGTGACGTTATTCAATGACTTTTCCACACACTTATGAAAATGTTTTGAGAAAATATGTTTGAAACAAAATAGAAAATCTCTTAAATATTGACAGTTTTGTGGTATAATAGATCATATATTTATATATGAACATAAAAACGTCGGAAATCTAAGCCTTGGTCGTCTTATTTATCATAACCTACAAATTTTCATCTCGTAATAAATATACACAAAAAACTATAAAAGTGAACTATTTACTATATACAATGTTCAGCAAGTGTTCGAACAACTCGGGTCTGTGCGTCGGAACTGGAATGAATTGCGACTGCAATTAAATGTGATTCTTAGAGCGAGAAGAACGAATCTACTTGGCCACCTTTGCCATTGCGTTTGTTTTTGTTTGTGAATGTCACCCACCGGACCATAACCCCTTTTCCCATTTCGCAAAGCGATTGAGAGCGGAAGTTTATTGTCTGGGTGAGTTCACTTTTGTTCATTACGTTGAGCCGATCTTCAAGAGCTATGATATTTATTGCAATGGTTATCGGCATTACACAATGTTACCAAATTATTTCATTTTGTAGAAAGGCGACTATGAAGTTTCCAGTTATGCAAGAGAAATTAATTTGTGAAGAAAATTTTTCATTTCTATGTGCAGCTCTTTTATAGTACGTCTTTTATATGTTTAGGGCGAAATGAAAAGTTTCACTTATAATGTGAGTGTGTGAAAAGTTACACTATAACGAAACCATTAAATCGCGAGATTTCCACTAAAATTTTTCGATGTCCACATTTTCTATTCGTATATCATTTTATATTGGTTTTGTTATATTAATCGCATCCAAATGGACAGAACACTGCGCATCAATACACACAAGGAACGTGAAAACACTTTTCTTGACATTTCCTTTCATTGATGTTCAATTTGGAATTCAGAGAAGCTCTGGAACAACAATCACCTATGTTTTGATAACAAATGTGATTTCATTTTGTCAGTGTGTGTGACTAAAGCAGGAACTGTTTGTTTCTTAAGGGACTTTAAAAAAACTTTCGACGATAAGAGATTGAGATTTACAACAACTATGTTTGAGATAAGATTTATAGATTTGTGTTTCCGAACATCTTCCGTAGCATCCGTGCCATTTAAGATAATGCTACAACGCGATTGATACATTCATAGATTCTGAGACTTTAAACCACGAGCTTTTGTAACGCACTGAAGGCAGCAAAGTAACCCAGTTTTCAACAAACCTCATCCTGCGGGGCAATGAGGCAGAACTGAACGCACGTGGCTAGCGTCACATTCGCGCTCGGAAACGCTTTCAGGCGAGCGAAGGGAAGACCTTGCACTAAAACCCCGAGGACACCGTGCCAAACAAGACGGCGCGCCATCCACAAACACCAGTCCGGGCAATAAAAGTCGAAAATAAACGAAGCGAGGAACCGGCAAAAGAGCCGCTGCGGGCGGTAAATGCTGCCGAGACGGCGAAAGAGGAGGAGAACTCGCGGACAAACGGGGAGACAGGCACGACGTAAAGTCACGGGTGAGCTGCTCCGGCGCACCGATTTTTGCTCCTTCTGCGCAGAACCAGATACGTCACGAACCACGTGACCACAAGACGGGCACTACGTTTGAAAAGCTAGGACAGACGCTTGGCCGCCATGCTGCAAGGCGAGCGGAAAGTATTGATTGATTGTTTGATTTTTCGTGTTTCCGGGCGCGTCAACTGCTTCGGTCATTAGTCCCGTTAGGGTAGTGCATCTTTTTTCTCGGGAGATGGCGGTGTTTTTCCCTCGCAGGATGGCGAGATCTGGCACTGACCTACCGTCGGCTAATGGGGTTTCCCCCTAACCAGGACTCTCCCACCAGCGGGGCACCGCCCCAGCCGGGACAAGCTCCAAACTCCCGACCGGTCTCCCGGAATTATGGAAGTGTAGTGAATGTTAGTGTGAGTGTGTAAGGGGAGAGGATAGAATAAGGAAGAGGAAGGAAAGATCGCGCGCGGTCCGTGGCCCGTTTGGTAGGGTACTGCTCCGGCATTCGCCTGGTGTTGATCGGAGAAACCACGGAAAACTACCGATCAGAGCAGCCGGCCGCTAGAATTCTCCTCCAGACAGCGACTGAATTCGACCTAGCTGAAAAGCTCGTGTCGAAACTCCTGCCGCCATCAGGACTCGAACCTAGGACCTCCCGGTCAGAGGCGCTGCAGTGGCATCAGTTGATGCACTGAGCTACCGCTCCCGGTGCGGAAAGTATTGAGAAACATTTTAAAAGTGGTATTAAGTGACAATTTTTAACGGCGACTAACCAAAAATAACACGATGAAGGTGTAGTTGAAATAATAAATGCAATATTTTTAAAATACGCTTCATGTATCTGTTTCAATGACTTGTTAGAATGTGATAATTTAGGTATCTGACTGCATTTAAAATTGTCACCAATATTGTGTCGCAAACTGGTGCTGCAGCGGGTAGGCTGCGCAACCACACACCCGTGTCTTCTCATCATGGTGAGAGGGGAGTAACATACTTCTTCGTTTTGTGGATTATACCTAACGAGAGGGTGGTGATCAAGTACAAGTTGGTGCTTGGCTTTCCTGAATAATTATGAAATGATATTTCATTGTTTTGATGCTTTGAGGTACGTGGTATGGCGTTTTCTACCCCGACAGAGATTATGACGGTACGTGAATTGAAGTATGCTAGTACAATGAGGTAAAATATTTAATTGGCTTTAAAGACTCCCGCGTTGGCGTACGTTGCAAAGTGAGTGTGGGTTATTTTGTAAATATTAAATGCGCAGCAGTGGGAGGTTTGCCACGGCCAGCTTCTAGTGTTTCGCGTTACATTCTACCAAGACCCAACCAATTGTCGTGCCCGGACCGCCGACTTTGGAATGACACTTGGGGGCCATATTAAGAACGTCAGTAAAAGGGGATCCCATACCATCGATGTCGTCGAGATAATTGTCGGAGAGTCGAATTTAATTTTTTGATTGTATCGCAATAAACGCGATGAATTAATTAGTCAATGTGATGAGGGGATAATATTAAGATTAAGGACACTGATTACAAAGTTGTGTAATGGGCATTCCCCTATGCAAATCGTAAATCACAGTCCATTCTCAGAATCAATTTTCATGAGAGCTTCCGATCAAAGCTTCCAAAGTTTTAGCGAACGGATTTTTCTGGCGACAGGGTCGCAGTGCAGGCCCGTTATTCACTAAAACTCTCGAAATCGTTCGTCAAAATAAAGAGTTAAATCGGGTATCAGACAGTAATGAATTGCAGAGCAATGAAAAAGAAAGTGATCAAAACCAAGAAGAAAAGGCCGGAAGTTAGAAGAATTACATGGTCTAATTTCTGAACCAGATCTAGTGTCCCCCTCAGAATATGGCCACTGAGAAACTACAATTAACTGACTGACGCTAATGTATGAGGATAGGACAACGAAGAGCAAGGAAATATCGTGCGCTCCATGGCTCGATTGCTAGGGTAGTACTCCGCCATTTGTCTGGTATTGGTCGACGAATGCACGAAAAACCACCTATCAAAGTAGCCGGCTGCTGGAATTCTCCACCAGATAGCGCCTGAATTCGACTTAGCGATGTAGCTACTAGAAAGACACAAGTTCCCTATAGCTATTAGGTTCACAACGTGCCACCACCGTGTGGAGTCGCTGGCTGAGCAGCAGCCGATAAGGAGAGATTGTGCACTCACGTGGGCGAGGCGCGAGGCGAGGCGGCCGTGCTCCTCCTGCAGCTGTTTCCGCGTGCGCCGCTTCTCCGAGTGCAGCGAGTGCAGGCGCTCCAGCGCGCGCGCCTCCAGCGCGTCGGCGCCCGCGCGCAGCAGCCGCCCGGCGCCCTCCAGCTCCGCCATCAGGCTGCGCCACGCCTGCGCACACACAACACACACAAGGTTTAGCATCGGAGCAGCCCTCCAGCTCCGCCATCAGGCTGCGCCACGCCTGCACACACACACACAGACACGCGCGCACACACACACACGCACGCACGCACACGCACGCACAGACACGCGCGCGCACACACGCGCACACACACGCGTACGCGCACACGCAAGCGTACACACGCATGCACGCACACGCGCGCACGCACTCGCACGCACGCGCACGCACACATGCTCACACACGTACACACACGCTCACACATGCACACACACGCACACACACGCTCACACACGCACGCACACGCGCACATACGCGCGCACACGCGCACACTCACAGTTACTCAGAGGACGAGTACAAGACTTAGCATTAGAGTAGCTCTCCTGCTGCGTGATCAGGCTGCGCCACGCCTTCGCAAATATCATGGAGACGTGGCTATTCCATGGACTGATACAAGTTTCAGAGTAACATTATATAAAATATGTCATTAAAGAAACCCTCTAGCTCCATCAGGTTGCGCGTTTCCTAAGCACAAGAGCAGAGCCACTTGGTTATTCCATGGACAAATACATTCGTAGTAATGATATGGGGAAATGGCATCAGAAAGTTCCAGTAGGCTCCAGCTCCAGGCTGTTCCACGTCTGTGCACACACAAAACTGTCACTTCGTTACTCCATGGCCGGACTCAAGACTCATTGTAATATTATGTAGAGTGGTCATAAGAGCCACCCTCCAGCTCTGCCACCAATCTGCGTCATGTCTGAACACGAATAGCAGAGCCTCTTGGTTATTCCAAGGAGGGATACAAGACACACAGCTCGGAACAAGACAATAACTATTTCGCTCTTCAGCCGTATCAGGCGGCGCCACGCTTAAGTACAATTAGAAGAGCCATTTTATTTACTCCATGAAACCAGAGATGTCACATAGCGAGTGAGAGGATAAGTATTCATTGATTCTCGCCAGGTCAACTTCATTGGTCGAAGTCCCGTACGTGTTGTACCCGGGAGGTGGCGAAGTGTCTCACTAGAAAGAGAGATAAGAGTAGCAAATGTCACATATGTAACTTCATTACACTAGATTTGTTACTACATATTAATTATCAACAAATGCGCAAATCGGACGCCCTCCACACACACACACACACACACACACACACACACACACACACACACACACACACAAACACACACAAGACATAAAAGATTGTAACATTTATTCTGAGGCACACTATACAATGCTAACAGTTATTCACTAGAACGTCATTGTCAAACAGGTTAATGATCAGGCAGTATCCCTTTGATTTTAGGCTTCATAAGTTCTCCGCGTCATCAATCAAGGAATAATAATTTAACACGTGGACGCTTCAAGTTCCAACAACAAACTCGGATGATAAGGCAACTTTAGGTGGAAGTAGAAATACTAGGAGTGACAGCATTCGACGGTCGATCTACCTTCTAAAAGATCCTCTAATATATCCACGGAAGTGATGGAAGGAAGAAGGTGCATGAACCTCTTATTTGTACTGTGAGCCTTCCATTCAAAAATAGACAAATAAAGTGTCACACCCGAATCGTGACGTGCAGTTACACTATTAGGTTGCACACTCACACGCTCACGTGCAACTCTAAAGAATAAAATGACGTTAAAGTGTGCAGCAACAGACTTCATAATGACATCTCGACATTAATGTAAGCATGATTTGTTTTGAGATGGGTGGATTGCTATTTTATTAAGGAAACATGTGCAGCATCACACTTCTTCGGATCGAATCGGCAAACATGGTACTGCTAAATATCACCGGAGAACATGTATACTGTTTCAGAAACAACGACGAAAATAGCAAATTGGTGAATTGGTGGGATCACCTCACCTCACTGCATCAGTGCCATCGTCACCTCACCGTCACCCGGGAGTAGTGCACTGTGCAATGCTGATGAGTAGAGACCGGATATTTATGTAATTACATATTTTTTGTCTTTCTACTTACCGTTCTCAAAATTGTAATCTTGGCGAATCGTCACTGTACTAATACAATATCCAATTTTTTCGTTACCTATTTTTACATATTTATTACTATATTACATATTTTGCTATTTTCACAAAATATTTTTTTATTCTTTGAATTTTATTGAAATGATTTTTTTAATGAAAAGAAGCGTTAAAAAATCAGCATTTTCCCTTCATTGTTGGTGAAATCTTGATGAGAAAAGTATTATTGTGGCCGCGTTGGGTGATCTTTAACCTTAATTTCTCAGAATCTTTGGCGATCGCCGACGTGTAACACTTCGATAAGAATGATGTACGCTGTACTGATTGTTTGTTGGTGGTAGGTATCACAGTGGCGTCTAGTGTGGTTTAAGGTGCGTATAACCTTGCTTATATGCACCTTGTTACGGTTCCTAAACTACGATCGTGGATAACAATAGATAAATCTTTTACTACTGACGGAATAGTTGTATGGTGCAAAATGTGCATCAAATTGTGGTCTCCAAATGATTTTTAAAACGTTTGTATTGTTTTTAAAATTTGTTTAGGAATATTTTTTATAAATGCAATTTCGAATTATATAAACATGTTTTATAATTAGAGTATTTTAATATTACATATTATATCACATTTTACATATTTATTACATACTCTTACTTTTTTCATTACATATTTATGCACATATTTTGACGTTTCATAGTACATATTTTTCCGGTCTCTACTGATGAGAGATAGACTGCGACGAAATACGAAAATAATTACTAAAAGCGCTACCCACAATTATCCTTAGTTAAAAGGAAGAAATGGTAAAATGTGTAGTGTTACAATTACCAAAATCATGTATTGGTACTGTTAAGAGCAATACGGGGGTATTAATATTTTACACCCGAAACGACTCGTGTACAATTAACGTGACGAATTAGACTGGTAACTGGTACTGGCTGGTGCGTATGTTGAAAATTGCTGCAGCGCTCCACTTTAACGAAAATCACGTTAACGACAAAATAAAGAGGTTTTATGGCGCCATTGACGTCCCAAAATGTTCTAGTGAGCAGTAGCCATAAACTAGCTATGAAATGTGTGCTCTGTAAAACTTTTACATTCCAAAACCTCAGTGTGTAATATGCCAACCATTGTCACTAAAAGTAAATACTAATATCTGGAGCTTTGGATGAGCGAGAACAAATTTTCATATACAATTTTCACGTATCGTATTTTCAAGTCTTGTACGCGTGATTTCGGCGAAAGCAGACAAAAGTAGACATTTTGTAGTTAAAGACGAAGCGGAACAGCATAGAACATAAATGTAACATATACGTCACTTTTTTAGTTACCGATTTAGTTTTTCTCGCAATAAACGTCGCACAAATGACTATGTATTCAAGATGTCACACTCGTATTTTCGTAGATAAATACTGTATAGTTTCGGCAACGTCAAGATTGAATGAACTAACTTACGATACATAAACCTTTTTTCTAGATAGTGTCATGGTTTCTAAATATTCACACAGAATCCCATTACTCCCTTCCTGACAAATACAAATAAAATTACTTTTATAATATTTGAACCCTTGTCTTCCTAATACGGGTTGTGATGCACCATTCCAACGAATTCCTGAGTTCGCGAAATCGATCCTATACAGGAAGTCGAAAATAATATTACTATTATTTCAGGAAGATGTATATATTTTAATTATTCCCTATTATTCAGGTCGTTGTTGTCTAATAATAATAATAATAATAATAATAATAATAACAACTATGAAATTTGTCATAAAACCGTAAAAAATTACCGGTTTGGTTATTTCCGTATTCATTGACAAATATTCGGCGAATTCTACTTCTAATTCTTCTGACGACATCAAAACATGAGCATACATAACAAAAAAAGAACAAACACATAAAATACTCTTTTAAATGACCTACAATGTAATTTTTACGATAATTTTTTTTTCAACATTCACACAATTAATTATTGCCAACATTCCCATGAGTGCACTTTACCAATTTGAATAATTTAAAACAAACGAAGGGCCATGTATTTTCTCCAAGGTCTTAATAACTGGCATTGCTATAAATTGTCATGATAGAAAAAATATAATCTTTTTAAACTTCCCTTTTGTTACATGAAGATTGGCTGTCACTGCTGTCCATATCACAACATTTCAAGAAAACCAAATTATGACATCTTCAGAATTAACTTCATGAAATTTCGAAATTTCTAAACCAACACGCGATGCGTCCACTACAGTAACTCGAGATTATCTCACAAGGAATCGTCCGTTCGATCCATAACCCTACGATGCGTTCACCACGGCACCTCTATCACATCTCAATTTTTTGATTCTACCATACCGCGCAGTTTAAAACAAAAGACAACTCGTCTCTAACAATGCTACTGTTTCTTTATATCTTTCTCTTTTATATTGTACTGACCCCAATAGCCTTTCAACGTTACCATAAATTCCCAAATGTATTCCAAAATACTTATAATGTTCGCAACCCCCCTTCCACTTGTTTTCCTGTTTTATCATTTATCAGCAATCGGTCGTCATGCCTATGAGAACATTCGACCGTCTCATTCCCAATATGGAAAATCAATTTATTATCACGGAAATCCTCTCATTTATGAAACATTACACGGCTGCAACGTGTCACTATTTACAAATATGTCCCGTTTTTATTTACTTATATTCTCACAGTCTATTTTGGGCACAGTTCTTTAGAATATCAATCAATTAAAGAAAACATCTTCCACTCATGCACCTTCACATGTTTCGTTCTTATTAACATACTAAATTTAAGTGATTTTTAGTCATAATCTAATGTTTTGAATTTATTTTGGGCGCTTCTGATTGGACCGTCACAGTAGTTAACTACAAATTGAGACTGTTTTAAATTATAAACCACATTAGTTAAAAAACTTTAAACACTTGAATGGAGGAATGATTTGAAAATATTTCATAAGCAGACCATTGACATTCAAAATTTGTGTGATATTAAAAGAAAGCGACAAGGATTACAAACATTTGCAAAAAATATTAGAATAAAGAAAATGAGTATGTCTCAAGAAAATAAAATATATATTGTTCATTAGATATTGAAAAAGTAAATACTACTAATACAATATACTACTTACAATAAATCAAATTTTAATGTAGTTTATTTCACTAGAGGTGAAGAAATCTGATGGGAAACTTTTAAACGATTTTACAATTTTTTTATAAGAATTACATTTCAAGATATATACAATTTGTTTCTTGTTAATTTAGGTCTTCACTGTATGTCAATAACTCCCAAAATTGTTTTTACATGGGCAAGTTTCAATCATTTATTTAAACATCTTTGTTAATGCAATGATACATGTCACTATTATTCATATTCATTGTTCATGGTACACATATTTCATCGATGTGTTGACAAACAATTCTGTAACATTTATGACATTCTATTATTACAAACGTTTCATGTTTAAAATTTATTTCCTGACATTCATATCAGAACTACTATAAAACAGCACAATCCAAGGCACGTTCTCAGCACGCTGGAAGCTTATACGTAATGATAACATAGCACGTGGTGACAGGTTCTTCCTTGTTTGTATCAGACAACATGTGGTATGCATACGTTACGCTGCTTCATATAAGGAGTGAGTATCAGCGTCAAATAAGGAGGTTCATTTCCTTCAATTCCAACTATCCTGTGCCTCCATCATAAGCAAATTTTCAGCAAACGAAATAGAAAGTTTCAGTAATCTGAAAAAGCACGTATTACTGCATTATCTGGATGGCTACCTTGTAATAATTCCTTTTATACAAACTGAGCGAAAACGTAATATTTGTTTATTTCAGAATGCTTGTATCATTGGGAAAAATTGTTACTTTAATAACAAATTGGAAAGTATTCCATTAGAAGAGTATATAGTCTAAAAACAATTATTCAAATTATAAATACTACCCAGTGATTTAATTGGACCGGCACTTTTAGAAACGATGTTCTGGAATTTTTGTTTAGATTATTGTAAAAGTAAAGAAGAAGAGAGCAAACAAGAAGGTGAAGAAGCAGGGTGAGAAGAAAGCGAAGAAGAAGCGAAGACAGGGACAAAGTTGGAGACGTCTTTGAAGAAGGGGAGAAGGAAAGAAGAAGAAAAAGTAGAAGGAAAAAAAAGATGGTAGAGAAAGAACATGAAGATGTAGAAAAAAAGAAGAAATCAGAAGGAAAAGAAGAAAACTAAGAATGGAAAGAAGAGGAACGACAAAACGAAGAAGAGGAAAACATGAAGGTGAAGAGGAAAATATCAAGGTGAATGTGAAGTATTTATTTTTATTTATTTAACGTCAAAAACAGTTAAAAATCTTGTGCAACGTGTAGAGGAAAAAGAAACGAAGAGAAGTAAAAAAGCAAAGGAAAGGAGAAAGTGAAGAAGGGGAAATCAGAGAAAGAAGAGAGCAAACGAGGGGAAACAGTGAAAGGAGAAAGCAAGTAACAGGAAGAAACGAGAAAGCAAACGAGGAAGCAAAGAAAGGAGAAAACATGTCAGGGGTAGTAGAGAAAGGAGAAATCAAATAAGGGGAAGTAGAAAGAGGAGAAATCAAATAAGGGGAAGTAGAGAAAGGAGAAATAAAATAAGGGGAAGTAAAGAAAGGAGAAATCAAATAAGGGGAAGTAGAAAAAGGAGAAAGCAAACAAGGGGAAGTAGAAAAAGGAGAAAGCAAACAAGGGGAAGCTGAGAAAGGAGAAAGCGAAGGAGCAGCACACGAGAAAGAAACGCGGGCGGGGGAGGGCAAGGAGATGCATGGGAAAGCGAAGAAGAGAGAGGAGCAGAAGAGTTCCTGGGCTTGCAAAGCGTTTCCGTTGGCGTTGCTCCCGCGGATTGGAAGATGCATCGTCCGCGCGGCTGCCAGCGGGAGCGGGGGCAGTGGTGCGCTGCCAGGAACGTCGCTTGGCAGGCGGCGACGGCGGCGGCGGCAGCAGCAGTTCGCAGAGCGCGCACCGGACTCGCACCCGCGCCGCGCGGCCTTGGCAGCCCACGGGCCCCGCAGCCAACACCTGCACCGCTCACGCCTTCTGACCGGGAGCGGTAGCTCAGGGCATCAACTGATGTCACTGCAGCGCCTCTGACTGGGAGGTCCTAGGTTCCCACTCCACACGGCGGCAGGATTTTCGGCACTAGCTTTTCGGCTAGGTCGAATTCAGTCGCTGTCTGGAGGAGAATTCTAGCGGCCGGCTGCTCTGATCGGTAGTTCCTCCGATCGACACCAGGCGAATGCCGGAGCAGTACCCTACCAAACGGGCCAAGGACCGCGCGCGATCTGCCCCTCCTTTTCCTTGTCCTATCCTCTTCCCTTACACACACACTCACACTAACATACACTACACGACCACATATTCCGGGAGGCCGGTCGGGAGCTTAGAGCCTGTCCCGGCTGGGGAACACAAAAACACTGGAAACACGGAACGCCCAAAAACACGAAAAAATCAATCAATCAATCTCACACCTTGCGCGATCTCAAGTGGACTCGATTTTGATTTGATTTTTTCGTGTTTCCGGGCACGTCAACTACTTCAGTCATTAGTCCTGTTAGTACAGTGCATGTTTTTTCTCGGGATATGCGCGGTGGTATTTTCCCGCTGGATGGCGAGATCCGGCGCCGACCTACCGTCGGCTAGTGGGGTTTCCTCCTACCAGGACTCACCCACCAGCGGGGCACTGCTCCAGCCGGGACAAGCTCTAAGCTCCCGACCGGTCTCCCGGAATATGTAGTAGTGTAGTGCATATAAGTGTAAGTGTGTGTGTAAGGGGAGAGGATTGGACAAGGAAGAGGAGGGACAGATCGCGCGCGGCCCGTGGCCCGTTTGGTAGGGTACTGCTCCGGCATTCGCCTGGTGTTGATCGGAGAAACCACGGAAAACTACCGATCAGAGCAGCCGGCCGCTAGAATTCTCCTCAAGACAGCGACTGAATCCGACCTAGCTGAAAAGCTAGGGTCGAAAATCCTGCCGCCATCATGACTCGAACCTAGAACCTCCCGGTCAGAGGCGCTGCACTGACATCAGTTGATGCACTGAGCTACCGCTCCCGGCCAAGTCAAGTGGACTCGACGTTGGCGGTATGTAGGGAAATGTATGAAGAAAAGCACCAAGTACCAACAATAGCAGTTTATTCAGCTTTCAGCCTTACAAACATCGCACAATCCGAATCGAACAGGAAACAATCCCGGGGTAGACCGAAGAGTAGGCCACTCACTCAGCGGCGGCGATGATGTAACGGTTAACGTCTCGGGCTGTTATATCGAAGTTTGCGGGTTCAAACCCGATCAAAGCCGTAGATTTTTAAGGACGAAAAAATCCTTCGTACGCCTTCCTTCCGAGGGGAAGTAAAGCCGGCTGTCCCATGTTAGTAGATTTACTGCATGTAAATATTCGTCAAGACTAAATGTATCTGAGCTAAATTCAAATTGCCCAAGTAATACCTTCTTTCTCCCCTAGTAACGAAATTCGCGTAGTCAGACGGAAGAGCAGGCCTCATGGTCTGAGTTTCGCCAAGTAAAATAAGGCATTCATTCACTCAATCATTCATCAGAAGAGAAAATACGAAGTCCGTAGCCGTCCGCCGTTTTATTTGATCTCCAGGTTGGGAGCCTAGTCACTGACAATTCCAGCCGAATAAAACAGAGCACTTGCGTAGTTGGCGTAACGGAATCCACAACAATAACTTAAACGCACTCAAGCACAGACCAAATCTGACCTGTCTTTCCGGGCGCCAGGTCGCCCATTATACACATCGCCGCTGCTGGCCCAGACTCGCTCCGACGGCTTGCTGTTCGCTGGAGCGAATATTGCACCGCTGAACTGTAGGCTTCAATATAGAACACGCAACTTCTTGCCGGCGTGAAAGCTAACTGCGCACTCAGCAAGTAGAACGATGCTACTCACACCACCCTCATCAATCGTCATCATTCATCATCGTCACTTTTATTTTTAACTTCCTTAACAATATTTTTCCATCCGTAAGTGATACATGGATGAAGCCTCGGACATGTGCGAGGTATGACGTGGGATAAGAGCGAAAGCTCATGTACCCGCTCATACTTGAGGTTATTTTAATATATGTACACAAGTAACGTACAGTAGAGTTATGTATTTGTCTATGGAAATATACCTACTGCAGCTCTGTAAATTTTCACTTATTTCATTGTTTAAGGCTAGGTTTTTTATTTTTTTTACGTTTACAAAACTTGGATTGTCAATTTAAAAAAGAATATTATAAAAAAAACAAATTTCACAAAAATTCTACCTAGAAGTGGACAGATAAATTATAAACCCAGAATTGACAACCATCACAACTGGTTATCGATTGTTAGTAATTCCAAAAAACTACAATGTACATTTTTTCTGTAAAACAAGATGGGAATAAATTCTATTATTATTATGATCATCATTATCATTATTATGATCATCATTATCATTATTATTATCATCATTATTATCATTAACTGTCAAGCGGAGTTGGTGCACGGGTGGGAGCAATGTTCGAGAACCTGCACCTTCTCTCGAGCTCTGACACCGCTCGCTACCACATGTATTCCCTAATTTGATAAATATATAAATAATAATAACGATATTATTATTAATAATAATAGTAATAATAATATCTCTAAAATCAATCTTGCTATCTCGAATTTTCTCCCCTTTTCTTTGGCATTTACAATGCGACAACTGCAATTTCGTTTTACTGAACAGGACAAAATATGGACAAGATCATAATGATGAAAACGATTATGAATAACAAAAAAGAAGGAAGGAAGAAGGAGAAGTCGACGAAGGCGAAAAAGAAGAAGAAGAAGAAGAAACGCCCACCGAAGTTCATCATGGACTTTTTTTTTTTAATACCTTTACTTCTCTCCCAAAGTTGAAAGAATAAGGAGTATGATAATATATTATTATCTGTAAAAGTTAAAAGAAATCTCGAAGCGTGTATGGAAATTTTTTACCACTTTGTGTCGTTTACGAGTATTAAATAACCAGGTAAAAATATCCGTAAATTCCTCGTACATTGATTGCGTGCGTGAGTGTGAATAGTAGCGTGTTCGTTTAAATGTGTTTAGACTCTAAACGGTCTAATGTCGACTTTGGAGCACTTGTTTACATGTCCTCGTATCTACGTTCTTTCTTAAAAGATGATTGCCTTTAGAGTTACTACACCCAGTTCCAGAAAGAACCAATGAACTCCTTATCATTTCTTAACTTCGACTTATCGAAAAGTACGAAAGAATTTAAGACAATATATTTCTACAGTCTTTCTCCTTGGGTTAACACTACCTTCGTCCTTGATAATATTAGACTAACTTGAAATAAACCCCCACTAGGTGTCTCCCATCAGGGAGGCATCGCCCCCTGACGTAATATTTGAACTGTAAATGTGGAGGAAACAAGGACAAATCGCGCGCTGTTCGTGGCCTGTTTGATAGGGCACTACTCCAGCATTCGCCTGCTGTTGATCGGAAAAACCGTCGAAAATTACCTATCAGAGTAGCCGGCCGCCAGAACTTTCTTTAGACAGTGGCTGAAGTCGATCTAGCTCTCTATATAATGGATTATAAAAAAGAAAAACAACGAAGTATTACGTCAATCCATAAAAGTGATTTATATTTTGTAAGGGGTTTTTCTTCAGTAAAGGCGCAATTAATAAAGTATGCATTGAAGTCAATGCATTAACTTTTACTTAGCAGCTATTCGGTTCAGTCCACTTACTTGGGCTCTGAGAAGTACTTCAGGCCCTTGTTGTCGAACAGGACACAGGTTTTTCTCGAGAGCCGGATAGTGGACATAAAAGTGTTCATGTCGTTCGGAATCACTGCACGTGAATCATTAGCAGCCCCTGCTGAGTATGGAAACTTGTTGCGGGGCCACTCGCCTGAAGGCTTCAAGGTCGGGGCTAGCGTGCGGGGTGGAGCCGGGTAATGACTCTTACATCCGCACACGCACGGATACTCTCATACCAACTACACTCACTCCCCATGCTCAGCACACTCACTCGACATGCTCGCTGCACTCTCTCGACATGCTCACTGCACTCAATCGACATGCTCACTGCACTCAATCGACATGCTCACTGCACTCTCTCGACATGCTCACTACACTCTCTCGACATGCTCACTACACTCTCTCGACATGCTCACTGCACTCACTCGACATGCTCACTACACTCTCTCGACATGCTCACTACACTCTCTCGACATGCTCACTACACTCACTCGACATGCTCACTGCACTCACTCGACATGCTCACTGCACTCACTCGACATGCTCACTGCACTCACTCGACATGCTCACTGCACTCACTCGACATGCTCACTGCACTCACTCGACATGCTCACTGCACTCACTCGACATGCTCACTGCACTCACTCGACATGCTCACTGCACTCAATCGACATGCTCACTGCACTCAATCGACATGCTCACTGCACTCAATCGACATGCTCACTGCACTCACTCGACATGCTCACTACACTCTCTCGACATGCTCACTACACTCACTCGAAATTTTTGAAATTTTATTTTACGTCAAAAAAAGTTATAAACTGTCTGGCGTGCTATGGGGAGAAGTGAATTCTGTGCACGTTTTCAAAATTCTGTGATCCCTTCCCAAACCATATACTAATTGAATTTTTAATACAGAAAAAAATGAGCGTTTTTGCAAGGATAGTTAGCAAAAGTATTCGCTCCGATGTAATAAAATCTACTTTCAAGGGCAAATCAGCAATACATTTGGGCTCTTATCCCTCATTTCCTTCGTGCTCACTACACGCACTCCACATGAACGCATTCATAAACAGTCACTGTAACGATTCTCATTCATAAAGACTCATAGGCAGGTAATTCCTTTTTTTGTTGGTCCTTTCATCCTCGAATAATCCAACTCACACTATACCCTTAAGGAAAAAACGAGAATTCAAGTTGTTACCCATACGCCACAGATTCTCTGAAATATCGACCACAATATTTGTTCCTTAAGTATTGTTTTTGCGACGAAGACGGAAATAAAAACATATGTCTGAACGAGGACGGAAAAAAAAGTTCAAATGTTTTTATATGGTATCTTAACTTTAACCATGGGATTTTTTCAGGCACATTTATTCTAAGGATATCACAGCATAGGGTTTAGCGACAGGCTCCAATTTACTAAAATGAAAAGAATTATCTTATGTTATAGATGATGTGAGAGAGATTATAGATTCGTGCACATATTTTATATGAATTTCAATTTATCCTTCCTAATATATAATACAATTTAAATAATGAACTTTATTATCAATTAAAAGTTTCTTCTCCTATCTATTGAAAATTATTCTCTTTTGATGCTAAACCGAAACAGTCAAACATGATTGAACATTTGTTTTCGTTTTAACCGTTTATTCCCGTAGTTTTTCATAAATTTGCCTCCCTGTGCATGTTCAATATTCTCCTCGAGTTCGATGCAGAGGGATGCGAGGAAAAATAAGAAGTTTTCCTGCGTTAGGTAGAATTAAATGAAATTATTAGAATATCGCTGTCTGCTCAAGAATAAGCTGCATTTTTATCACTCCAAAGAATAATGGATTGTTACGGTGGTTTATCCTAACCGGTGAGCGGTGGACATAGGCCGGGGAGGGTTGACCTCGAATCCCGGGAAAGAATCAGGGAATTTTCCACTTGCAAGGCAGATTACAATGCTCAAAGCAATGGCAACCCAAGTCCCCTCATTCTTACCTGACGTGTGAAGCTAAATATCACATCTAATCAAAGACTGGATCGCCAAGGAGAATAAAGAGAGAAAGAAGTAGATAAGAAGAAAGAGAAGTAATACATGGAGAAGAATGAGACCTAGGAGAAAAAGCAGAAAACGGAACAAGGAAATAAAATAAAGAAGAAAATAGAAGTAGGAGAAAAGAATTGATTGTTTTGTTCGTGTTTCCGGACGCGTCAACTGCTTTGGTCATTAGTCCCGTTAGTGTTGTGCATGTTTTTTCTCGGGAGATGGCGGTGATCTTCCCCCGCTGGATGGCGAGATCCGGCGCCGACCTACCGTCGGCTAGCGGGGTTTTCCCCTAACCAGGACTCTCCCACCAGAAGGGCACCGCCCTAGCCGGGACAGGCTCTAAGCTCCCGACCGGTCTCCCGGAATATGTGGTAGTGTAGTGCATGTTAGTGTAAGTGTGTGTGTAAGGGGAGAGGATAGGACAAGGAAGAGGAAGAGGAAGGACAGATCGCGCGCGGTCCGTGGCCCGTTTAGTAGGGTACTGCTCCGGCATTCGCCTGGTGTTGATCGGAGAAATCACGGAAAACTACCGATCAGAGCAGCCGGCCGCTAGAATTCTCCTCCAGACAGCTGAAAAGGTAGTGTCGAAAATCCTGCCGCCGTCAGGACTCGTACCAAGGGCCTCCCGGTCAGAGGCGCTGCAGTGACATCAGTTGATGCACTGAGCTACCGCTCCAGGTAGAGAAAAGAAGAAGAAGAAGGAGCAAAATAAATATGCAATAGATAGTTGTATATAAGCGTACTGCACTTGTGAATTAGATCAATTAACTCTTCAGTGACGCAGAGTTCTTCGCGCTCACCTGGTCCGCTCAGAAAATATTGCATAAGCTTATCGAACGCGATGACAATCACGATGGGACTGAAACGACGTCATCGATAGTGGATATGGAGGAGGCAACGAGAAAAGGGATACAAAGGGAGGGGCAGAGAGGTCGCTGGAAGACGCAGCGGAGAACGAAACAGCTCCAAATTTATAAGTCAATACTCGTACGCAGCGATCACGTATTACAAAACAAAATATTTTGGCAACGTGACAAACCACGGCGATGGCCTTCGCAGGCCATCGCCGGTACCAGCCATGAGGTTCACATTTAAAACGAGATTTATAAGTTGCACAAAGAGAGGTTTTAAACTAAGAGGCAGGCTGGAATGAATAGTAGATCTCAACAAATGTCATTTTCAAGAACGGTAAACAAGAAAAGATTTAATTGAACAGTATATACATATGAAAATAGAATACATAAGTAAATAGGGTACATCATGTTGAAAGAATGCAACTTACTATACTTTCAAAAGAAGTATTGTACAACAGTGCCGAAAAGAAGCGGTATAGACGTAGAGAAGGAGACCAAGGATAATATAGAAGAGGGCAAAAATGGTCTAGGCAATTTAATGAGGCTCCTGTGCACGTCGAAAATGAAAATAAAAACTTGAGACAATAACCAGATAACCCACATAAGACACGAAGACTCTCGCTATGTTAATATCTTTATTTTCGACGAAGTCATAAATTTCATAGATTCATACTGCATTTCAAAGTTCCATACTGCATTTCAAAGTTCCATACTGCATTTCAAAGTTCCATACTGCATTTCAAAGTTCCATACTGCATTTCAAAGTTCCATACTGCATTTCAAAGTTCCATACTGCATTTCAAAGTTCCATACTGCATTTCAAAGTTCCATACTACATTTCAAAGTTTCATAAATTGTACTAATATATTAATTCTTTCATGCAACAAAAAGATTATCTAGATTCAAATAATGGAAGCAAAAAATAACAGAACTTTCTTTAAGAATGACGTTCAGAGCTTAATTATTGAGTGTCAGTATTATTTTATAATATTAAATAATCGCACATTAAAACAACACAAAACTTGTCAAACTGATGAGTAAAATTCCTAATAAGTAATCAATTATATTACTTTTCAACTATATTCTTCTTGTTGGCCAAGTTTCTAAAAGCTTTCCAATGTTACCAAATATTTCAAGTGGAGAAACGCTCTATCTCTATGCTTGTGTAACCAACTTGTCTCCAACACACACATACAAGAGAAGAACAGACTAGACGGAATTTCAAGAAACTAGTTACGTGATTTCCAGGAATGTAAGGCGACTTAAGGTCAGAGACATTACACGAACTTCCACTAATCGTTTGCAAGGGAACATATAAGAAAAACCGGTTTTCAATTTGGGGCCACTGGGGAAACATTCCGGGTATTAATTTTATCTTTCATGAAATGCGTTATCATGTTGTTTCCGTTAATACATAAATATCATAACCAATAAACAAGTATCCTCTTTTGGCACTTCATACTGTTCTTCTCTCATTAAATCTAAAGCTAGACGTGCGTATTTGACACACACCATTTCGTTAAATTTTGATATCTAGGTTAGTAAAAGAAAGATAAAATGGCTTGTCCCAGATAAGGATATACGGGACAGGTACGAGGTCGTCCGTCTAGTTTACAGCTGATGAACGCTGTGTAGGCAGATAAACCGACATGTGGAGATGTACGCAGGGTTGCTGACGGGCAAGTAAATAAGCAAACAGGCGAGCAGCCAAGCCAGCAGATAAGCGAACAAGAGAGCAGGAAGTGTGAGGGAGAACAGGAAGTAAACAGAATGAACTCTGCCAAAACAAATCACCACCAGGTACAAGAGGCTGCGAAATGACGCAGTCCGTACCAACGGTTGGATGTAACAGAAGAGAACTGAGAGCGTAGAAGAGCTTACACTCAGAGATGTAGAACGATTTTCCTAAGGATGAGCCAAAGTGACAGCTAGTGCTGGCAACATAACTGAAGGTTCTGTGGTCGTTGTGCCCTCAAGCCCATTAGACTCCCTTCCTGCATTCGTTCGTTTGCAGTTGGCTAACTTGTAAATGACATCGACGCTTCCTTTTGTGATGTCCTCGGCCGACGAAAATATAGTGTGCTTTGAGAAATAATTGAAATTAGGAAGTGCAGTGTTATGTGGTCTTCTGTAAAAATTCGTTTTTTCTTTTAACATTACATTGAATTTACTTTTTGTGTGATAAATATTATGTTTATTTTAAAACTTAGATGCGTACTGGTGCACGTGTTTCCGTCTATTGTGCTGTTGTGTGGCGTACTGATAGAGAGCTTTCTATTTACATTCTTGGCAGTTTTCTTTTACTAGAGCATCTTAAGAGATTTTCCACATACTTAATTAAATTTAAATATTTCCGGAACTCCCGTACGTGCATATACCTCAGCGAAACTCTTATAGTTCTGCATGGGGATGTTTTCTGTCGCGGCGGAGGGATACGTCTTTGAATTACATGTGACGTCACTTGTTACGCGAACTGTCACTTTGGCTCATCCTTAGGAAAATCGTTCTATAAAGACTGAGAGAACTTGGAACGCCCGAAGTAAATGTACTCGTGAAGCCTCTAAAACAATTTATGTAATTTTAAAATAGAATACGACAATTCACTAGAACAAATTGGGAGTCTGCATCTGGAGAGGGAACTAGCCTCGGAGTGGAAAAGAAAAGGAAAGAACGTCGAAGTGAGAGAAATGAGAGAAAATTATGAAAGAAAAATAGAGATGAGACTGCAGCCAAGGAGGGAAGATAAGAGATTTAGAGGAATACAGAATATATAGAAAGAGAAAATTAAACGAAAGAAGGCAGATGCGAAAGAGAGGAAAGAACGAAAATTAGAAGAGGAGAAAAGATAAAAAGAAAACAAAAAAGAGAGAATATAGAAAAGAGACGAGAGGCAAAGAACATGACGAAAGACAAAGAATGTGACGAGAGGCGGAAACATGTGACGAGAGGCGAAGAAAGGGAAGACAGGCAACGAAAGTGACGAGGGGCAAAAGAATGTGACGAAAGGCAAAGAATGTGACGAGAGGCGAAGAATGTGACGAGAGGCGAAGAATGTGACGAGAGGCGAAGAATGTGACGAAAGGCAAAGAAAGTGACGAAAGGCAAAGAAAGTGACGAAAGGCAAAGAATGTGACGAAAGGCAAAGAATGTGACGAAAGGCAAAGAATGTGTCGAGAGGCGAAGAAAGTGACGAGAGGCAAAGACAGTGAAGCGGGAGAAATAAAGGAAGCGAAACGAAGGAGAGAGAAGAGAACGATCTGAGAGCGGAGAGCAGGGCGGACGGGTGGGCCGGCCAGGCACTGTCGGTCAGCTTCTCCAGCCCATGCCACCACCACCGCCGCCGCCACCGCCGTCACCGTGCCCCACCAGCGACGTCGTCGCGCGGGGACGCGACGCGACGGGACGCGACGCGACGCAGCGCTCTGCGACTCAAGGCCGCGGGAGGCAACGACTCGCTCCACGCATGACGCGTAATCGCAAGGGGGGGAGAGCTACAATCACGCCCCAACAACTCGTAACGGCCGACGTGCGTTAAGAACAATCGAAACAGAGTTTTACCTACGATGACGTATGAGAACACAAACTCCAAGAAACATTTCATTTTCATGTGATTTTTTTCCTTCTAAGAACGTGGTACTACGAAAAGTACTGAACTACGTACTACCGGAAACACAAATAAAATATCAGTACCTTTTGATTATTTACTATTTATTGGCTTAATGATGTTAAGGGAGTCCCAACTTGGTACTTCATGGCTCTACATTGCAAATGGGCGCAATGGGCAAATGACTGAATCAAGAAGCCGCCTTGAGCAGCATCTCTGAGCAATTGTTAAAGGCAGAGGACGCCGCTCTCCGGAACAGCCTGGGTGAACAATCCAGCGAGACACACGGGCGTTTTCATCATCGTTGTTTGTGTCTTGGTATAGGTTTTTAGGTACATTTTGCGAAAATCGAGGAAAGGAGAGTAGAAGATAGGAAAAAGAAACAAAAGATGCAGAGAAAAAAAATCAGATCCAGATGAATTTGATTGATTGATTGATTGATTTTTTCGTGTTTCCGGGCGCGTCAACTGCTTCGGTCATTAGTCCCGTTAGAGTAGTGGATGTTTTTTCTTGGGAGATCGCGGTGATCTTCCCCCGCTGGATGGCGAGATCCGGCGCCGACCTACCGTCAGCTAGTGGGGTTTCCCCCTAACCAGGACTCTCCCACCAGCGGGGCACCGCCGCAGCCGAGCTCCCGACTGGTCTCCTGGAATGTGTGGTAGTGTAGTGCATGTTAGTGTATGTGTGTGTAAGGGGAGAGGAAGGACAGATCGCGCGCGGTCCGTGGCCCGTTTGGTAGGGTACTGCTCCGGCATTCGCCTGGTATTGATCGGAGAAACCACGGAAAACTACCGATCAGAGCAGTCGGCCGCTAGAATTCTCCTCCAGACAGCGAATGAATTCGACCCAGCTGGAAAGCTAGTATCGAAAATCCTGCCGCCGTGGGGAGTGGGAACCTCGGACCTCCCGGTCAGAGGCGGTGCAGTGACAGTTGATGCACTGAGCTACCGCTCCCGGTGACCCAGATGAACTTACGGGCTACCTTGGACAGACGCGAGGGAAGAGGGGCGCGTGCCAAGTTAGTTTTCCAGTGGAGAGTGGAGTACGATACGAAGAGTATATAATGTTCTCTTGTGTCCAAGCCAGGAGCCGGACAGCCCAAATTCTAATGTGGGGTCGCCACGCCTTCAATATCGGATACTATCGGTAGTAGGAAAGAGACCTTGAAACAGTTTCACAAAAAACTAAAGTTTGACAATCATTTTCAGTCGCGCAAACTCATTTTCAGTATTTACTAATGACCAGTTGCCAATTCTCAGATATAGAATGCGTTTTTTCAACAAATGCATAATTAGAACCTGGAAATTAATTTAAAAGTGACCAGTTCATGTTAGCTAGCGATACAGATTATATGAAAAGATTAAATTAGTTCATTAATTGTGCTCATAAATATGTCTAAATTAGTCTTCCTGTGATGTTCACAAGTAGGATTGCATTTCAATTGATGCTTTCAACGTGCATAAACCGATGAAGTCTTGGATAAATAGGACTGCATCTAGGTTCACGAGAGATGTTCAATCCATGTGGTGAAGACAGACTCGTCAAATCCTCATTAATGTTATCAGCACATTAATGTCAAAGCAAATTTTCGAACATTTTAAAGAAGCACAATTATAATAATTCTTAAAATAGTCAAGAAAATACTTGTTAATTTGATTAATTTGACACTGGATAATTCAAATTATTACGTCTAAGAAAGGTATTTGAGGATTTATTCCTTTCGTCACGTTTCTGAATTCGGGCACGGAATTTGCGTACTAAACCACAAAGGAATTCGTTGGTCTACCGGAATCTCAGCGGTTCATTCCAGTGATAGGAAACTCCACACCTGCAAAAATGTATTTATTCCGAGACATTTGAAACTTTGGGCGCGTATTGCATGAATTATGTAATTCAAAATCACTCGTTCTGCCCCCTTGCCAAAAGTACATTGACAGCTTCCTGTAATGAGGAGTTAAGTCCAAATAAAATTATTTTTAATTGATTACAGATCAACCGTAACTAAAGTTTCTGATAAACGAAGTATGAAAGCATTGGTCTGCCACTGGTGGGTTGGCTCCAGTGTTCAGTCCGTGACCGAAAATCAGTTCAACGGGCAGAAATATCGACCTGGAGAAAAGTATTATAATCGATATACAACAGACCAACGGCAAATTAAAGTTTATGATACACAATATAAGAGAAAACTGGTCTGCCTGTGGTGCACAAACACACGAATGTCATAAGGATTGAAAATATGTCGCATGATTAAACCAGTAGACCAATTAGAAAATATTGCACTACAACAAAAACATAATGTTTGTAACCATCAGGAAACAATTACGGGCTTTGATGATATAGTGGTTATCATGCCGGGCTACTGATCCCAAGTTCGCGGGTTCAAACCCGGCCAAAGTCGGGAGATTTTTGAGGTGCCAAAAATCGACGGAATCGGAAACATCACACCAGGCCGATCCTGACAAAATTATATCCTCTAGCAATTTAGCACCAATTAGAGTTTCGATTTGAATAACTGGATAAGACTGCCAATATTGTTTCTTGGTATGCGCTATCTGATATTCAAATAAAATGTCAAAATTGGTGAACTACCCTAGGTATACTTGCTCAGGATAAGTCCAACAAGAAGGCGCTAGGAACTTCTGGCGCCTACGCACAAATCAGCGTATTGCAGCAAAAGAAGAAGGTAAACAATTGGTGTTGCCAACAAGATGTACGAATGAAAAGTCTGGTATTAACATTTTTTTAGTACGAGAAAGTAACAAACCAGCGTGAAACGTGACAGGACATGAACACGTAAACACGTTTAATCTTCGCACGTGCTCCATCTCTATTTCATCCACGACGTAAACACACCCAGATTTCATTACACCTTCCTTTTTTATCGTCGTTTGTTGCGACGAACACGCAACGTACAAATGCACAGAAGTGTATACAATTACATTAAAACGCCAAAGGGATTGTGATTATTTTATATACGTTCACTGCAAACTGGATTAGAACACGGTGAATTCCGGACAGACATGAATCTACCAACGGCGGCCAAGGGAAGTATTTTTTCATACTTGAAAATCTGTGTTCAAATAATATAATTCCCCTAAAATAATCTTCTTTATTCTACATTTTAAACATCATAGAATTGACCCTCTTGTATAGTTACTGCGCATTCTACTGTGTTTTGGGCATTGTTTTAATGCCATACACTACTTATTATAAACACTGCTCAATTAAAGAGAGTACATGACAATAATTTCTATCATGGATTACGCTTAGCTTCCGAATTGTCTCTGGTGTAATTATTGGCACGTTCTGCGTTTTTAGGCAACAATGTGGCACTACTTGTACGCAACTTTACATAAATTATTATTCATGACAATAATTATAAAAAATAATTAGCAATGCACTTATTAATATAATGTGCCATCCCTGGATCAAATGTTCGTCTGTGTCTGCAAAATTGAATATCGAATAACTAGGTTTGAAATAAAACGTAAGAAACTGGAAATTTGGAGAACTCGCTGATTAAAACAATTATTACCAGAAAGATTTCGTTCTTGATGAGATGATTCAGTTGGAATAGAATCGCGTGTGAGAGACATGAGCTCTCCAAAGGAGTAAGTGAAAGAGGGGGCAGGGGAGTGAGCGGCCTATACTTTCATATTTAGCTTCGACATTCAAAAAAGGAAACTACAACACATTACAGCTATTCACTTACAATATATACAGAAATAAACTTAAATCAATATTATCTATATATGTAGTATATAATAGTCTAGTAATGGTATTTTGATTACACATTAAAGAGCAAGTCCTAACTTGATTTAGGACAGTTTGTTAAAGCAGTTCATTTCCTAAATCATAAAAAAGTAGTTTAAAGTACCCAAAAAAGACAGTGCGGATGAAACGTTTTTTTATGTGATTTATGAAATATGATAATTTAATAATAAATATGATGAATAATACAATAAGTATGAAATAGTAATAAATAGTGAAGAATATAAACATAATATAATTATTTGATAGAAAAAAAAATCTGGCAAACATATTTTCGTATGAAGCAACTATTCACGACGCTTCAGCTTTCGCTTGTACACCCCTTTCACGATTTTAAGGGGAAATGAGTGCGGAATCAGGGGAAGTGGTCCGTGCCCGTAGGACGCTGGGCTCCCCAGGCGGGCAAAATAGCTCGTGCGGGCAGTTTGTCGTGCCTGGTCTAGACTTTTACAGCCGAAACCGTTTACCGCTGGAAATTGTGGCTCTTCAGCTGAGCCTTGTAATTGAATCCGCTCTTCCGCACCAAAAGACAGCGCGAACCGATTGCCACAGAGGTATCTAATGGCGTAGATGCGATGAACGTTCATAGAATTTAGACTTGTTCTTTTCCATATCCAATCCAGCTTTATAGTCAGAGCGGTTCCGCATTGATATTAAAGTACTGTCATCGCCGAAAACATTGTTCCGCGATTTTTTTGTTCCACTAGGTAGAAGAGTGGAAGCGGTAACTATTAATGCTTTGGATGTGTCAGTTCAGATATGCATTTAGTGGCTAGGAATAATATTCACGAGACATGGTTGACAAATCTTATCACTTCATTTTGAGAATTGATACCAATCATGTCAATATCCAGTGAGAATATTTAAAAAAATATGATAGAGTAACTATAACCTAGGCCTTGTATGTCGAAGATAAATGGAAACGATTAAGAGCCTGCGATATTTATTTATCACGTAATTCATGAAACTATGCAGGAAACCAAACTTTAATCAAAGAACTAAGTAATTATATTTTTTAAAGAAGTTCGTGTAGTGCACTTTCTTTGAATCCTCAGTAACATAAATAAATTGCTTCCATGCGAACTTTCTCCAGTTGGCCGAATGTCAAAATAATAGAGAAAACCCAGCATGCTTGCCAACATTCGTGAAATAAATGAGAATCATTTGTACTTGTTACTCACCGACAACGCACCCACCAATTGTATCTGGCATGTCCAGAGGTCAAAATAATTGGCCACATGACTGAAACCTATATATTTTCCCTGTGTTGCTTTCGTCGTTACGTGATTACAACATACAAACTGTGGTATGACGGACCGACACGAGATTGTACCATGGTGTATTTTTTTTTAATTTTTCCGTAAGGTTGGCAGACATGAACGCGCTACGAGTGTTACAACCTCTAGGTAGAGTGCAGCGCTGTTGGAATCCACCTCGCTGTACGCGCCTCTGTTTGTAAACAGTGCGGCTGCGTGTTGGGCTTGCGGTCCGCGCGCCGTGCGCCGCGCGAGCGCGCGTGAGCACGCGTGAGGGACGTGTAAACGTGCTGTTGGGCCGGTGGCCGTGCTTCAGCGAGCACACGGCGAGGACGATGAACGCGATTCGAGCGCGAGGCGAGACGCCATATACCTGAGGAGGTGGCGGAGGTGATGGCGGAGGAGATGGAGGAGATGGCGGAGGAGGTGGCCGAGGAGGTGGCGGAGGAGGTGGCGGAGGAGGTGGTGAAGGAGGTGGTGAAGGAGGTGGCGGAGGAGATGACGAAGGAGGTGGCGGAGAAGGTGGCAGAGGAGGTGGCGGAGGAGATGGCGGAGGAGGTGGTGGCGGAGGAGGTGGTGGCGGAGGAGGTGGCGGCGGCGGAGGAGGTGGCGGCGGCGGAGGAGGTGGCGGCGGCGGAGGAGGTGGCGGCGGCGGAGGAGGTGGCGGCGGCGGAGGAGGTGGCGGCGGCGGAGGAGGTGGCGGCGGCGGAGGAGGTGGCGGCGGCGGAGGAGGTGGCGGCGGCGGAGGAGGTGGCGGCGGAGGAGGAGGTGGCGGAGGTGGCGGAGGTGGTGGAGGAGGTGGCGATGGTGGCGGTGGCGGTGGTGGCGGTGGCGGTGGTGGTGGTGGCGGTGGTGGTGGTGGCGGTGGTGGTAGTGGATCTGGAGGTGGCGGCGGTGGAACTTTCAGATTACTGGCAGTGGAAATGGAAGTGGCAGTCCAAGTGGCTCTGATAGTGGCGGTGGTAGAGTAAGAAGTGATGTCAGTGGGAAGATTTTTTTCATTATTATTATTTTTATATTGTTTGACATTACATTGTTCAGTTTACATATTAACTGTGCGAATGTTTGATGGTCTTAATCTATCTTATACTAACATAAACTAACTTTAACTTAAAATTATACACATTACAATTATTTTTAAAAATATATAGCGGGAGAGGAAGCAGGAAGCAACTCAGATAAGTATTATTCCAGGTGTGCAAACATTTTATAAAATGAGTGAAGTGGATATCTGTTATTAATTCTTGTTAGATAATTGGGGTTTTTGCACAGTTTATAGAGCTTGTATTTGGAGACAATGGGTGGATGAGGACGTGGAGGATGGGGTGGGGTGGGCAATAGGTAGTGATAGGTAGGGAATGAGCACCGAATGGAGAGCGGAGGACGGTGGGAGGGGGAGGGGAACGGGGAAGGGGCGGTGGGGGCGTGATGCGGCAGGTGCAGCAGGAGTGGAGGGGCCGGTGGATGGCGGTGAGGCCAAGGGGAGAGGCGGGGGGAGAAGTTGAGTAGTAATGGTGGAGACAATAGTGTTGGGGTTTGAAGTGATGTACAGTAGATGCGGATATGTTGTGACGGGAAGACGTAACGCATAGTAATATTACTATTTACGTGCGGTTGGCGAGTGTAGCAGAAATGGAGAAGTCAGATGGTACGATATACGGTGATTAAAATGACAAAAGAAGGCCATATTTGAAATCATGGTAATAGCAATGGTGGTAATCATAGCAATGGTGGTGATGATGTAACTGGTGCTAGAGGAGATATCAATTTATTTTGCCGAAAATAAAATATATATTATTTTATGTAGATACAAGTTTAAAACCTAGAATCTTACTATAAATTTACTAGTTGCGAGAACGAATTAATGTAAGATTTGGCATGTATTTATGCGCATTTAAAAAGGATTTAATGAGAAGATTTTACAATAAATTCTCAAAACTGCATGCATTCTGGTGATATTCAAAGAAAGTAAGAGACGCAACAAAAGTCTGGCAGCGGTACATCACTAAGAATCCCAACCACGGGCATGCTGTGCCCTCTTGGGTGCACACACTCCGTGCGACCTACTTTCTTCGTGTAAACAGACAGCACTGCTTGCCAACTTTGTCAAGTGCTACGTGAAAAACAAATGCTTTCCAATGCAGATAAAAGCATAGAATGTAAGAAACGGACAGAAATAAAGTTAGATTGTTGCTGGATGAAAAATCATTAATCAGGAGGACAGTAAGGGCGCGGAGGACAGTGAGGGCGGGGAGGACAGGGAGGACGGGGAGGACAGAGAGGGCGGGGAGGACAGTGAGGACGGGGAGAACAGTGAGGGCGGGAGGACAGTGAGGGCGGGGAGGAGAGTGAGGGCGGGGAGAACAGTGAGGGCTTGGAGGTCAGTGAGGGCGGGGAGGACAGTGAGGGCTTGAATGACAGAGAGGGAGGGGAGGATAGTGAGGGCGGGGAAGACAGTGAGGGTGGGGAGGACAGTGAGGGTGGGGAGGACAGTGACAGCGGGGAGGACAGTGAGAGCGGGGAGGACAGTGACGGCCGGGAGGACAGTGAGGGCGTGGAGGACAGTGAGGGCGTGGAGGACAGTGAGGGCGTGGAGGACAGTGAGGGCGTGGAGGACAGTGATGGCGTGGAGGACAGTGAGGGCGGGGAGGACAGTGAGGGCGGGGAGGACAGTGAGGGCGGGGAGGACAGTGAGAGCGGGTAGCGCCAGATAGAGCGAGGAGAAGAGGGAGAACGGGGCAGAGAGAGAGAGAGAATAGAGAGGATAGAGAGAGGATAGAGAGAGGATAGAGAGAGGATAGAGAGAGGATAGAGAGAGGATAGAGAGAGGATAGAGAGAGGATAGAGAGAGGATAGAGAGAGGATAGAGAGAGGATAGAGAGAGGATAGAGAGAGGATAGATATAGAGGATGAGAGATAGAGGAGATAGAGAGAGGATAGAGAGAGGGATAGATTGGTTAGAGAGATAGAGATAGAGGAGAGAGAGAGAGAGAGGATATAGAGAGAGAGAAGAGAGAGAAGAGAAGAGAGAGAGAGAGAGAGAAGAAGAGAGAAGAGGGAGAAGAGGGAGAAGAGGGAGACGAGGGAGAAGAGGGAGAAGAGGGAGAAGAGGGAGAAGAGGGAGAAGAGGGAGAAGAGGGAGAAGAGGGAGAAGAGGGAGAAGAGGGAGAAGAGGGAGAAGAGGGAGAAGAGGGAGAAGTGAGAGGAGAGGGAGAAGTGAGAGGAGAGGGAGAAGTGAGAGGAGAGAAGAGAGAGGAGAGAGGAGAGAAGAGAGAGAGAAGAAAGAAGAGAGAAGAGAGAAGAGGGAGAAGAGGGAAAGGAGAGAGGAGAGAAGAGAGAGATAGAAGAGAGAAAGAGAGAGACAAAGAGAGAGAGAGGGTGCCCAAGTACGTCCTGCGCCGGTGCACGCCCCGCCCGCGCGAAAGGCCAGCGCTGAGTCGCGAGGGTGGGGGGTGGGGCGGCAGCGGAGATGGCGAAGCGGCGCGAGGACGCGCGACGTCAGCCCTCCGCCCTCTCGCGAGCTATTTCGGCGCGCGCTCTGCGTGCGAGCGAGACGCGTATTTCGGGCTTCGCCGCCGACACGCTGGCCGCCGTCATGCAGCTTCGCCGGCGCCCGCGCCGCGCCGCGCCGCAGCCCCACACTCGCACTGCAGGCCACGACTACCCTAATCTTCACAAATTCTATCATGTATTTATTACAATCATTATCGTTTTGCTGTTGAATCCTAGTTATGGCTGAAAATGTAAATATGTTGAAATAGTTCATTATTTTATACATACGTTACCTAACCAAGTAACAAATTTTATACAGTTCAGCATGTAAATTAAAAAAAAAAATGAAAAAAAATCTTTACAATTTTTATGTTAATAAAGAAAAACATATTGTTTCTTTAATAATAATAATAATAATAATAATAATAATAATAATAGCCATTTGTTGCTATTGTATAATCAGAATGGAATGATTGATCTGGTAGTATTCAGCATAGTTCAACACATACACACGATTTTGAAAGTGTTCGTACTGTGTTTTCAGAACTTCATCTTCAGAACGCGTTACAACTGAATAGGAGTTGAGGTACAGATATTGAGGGTTCAATTAAATTAATTAACAATAAGTTTTAAATCATATTGTGTACACTAAATCTTTCATTTTTCAACCCCTGTGGACTTTTCTCCTAAAATATGAAGCTATGTTTAAGGCCTTAATCTCTGCCTCTCTGCCTGTAACTGTGGCGATACGTACGATTCGTGATGTGTGAGCGATGGTCTGCCAACCCCGTGATAGGGACACACTTTTTTCCTACAGCTTAACGTTGAGTCCCGGCATCTAGGCCCCTGGCTCATTAGCAAAAACTCCTTGCCTTGACCTCTAGTACTTGTGTACTTCTTTCCGGCGTCATTAGCCGAATTGCTCACTTACGCCCCGTGAAAGCAAAGTAACTCCAGATACCATGTATTCCTGTACGGGTGTCCCTCTCGGAACCGGTCACTAATAGCGCTAAGGTACAAAAGGCAATGATTGACTACGACGTTACGATTGGTTGGTTGGTTGTTAGAGATTCCGAGCACGCCAACTAACGTGGTCATTGGTCCCGTAAGTGTTGTGTATGTGTGTTCTTCGTGAGGTGGCGATGATCTTCCTCCGTTAGATGGCGAGAACCGGTGCAGAACTACCGCCGGCTAGCAAGGTTTCCTCAACCAGGTATCTCCCACCAGCGGGGCACCGCCTTAGTCGAGACAAGCTCTAAGTTCCCGACCGGTCTCCCGGTATGTGTGGTAGAGGAGTGCATGTTAGTGTATGTGTGTAAGAAGTGAGGATAGGACAAGGAAGAAGAAGGAAAGATCGTCCGCGGTCCGTGGCCCGTTTGTTAGGGTACTGCTCCGGCATTTGCCTGGTGTTGATCGGAGAAACCACGGAAACTACCGATCAGAGCAGCCAGCCTCTAGAATTCTCCTCCAGACAGCGACTGAATTCGACCTCGCTGACAAGCTAGAGTCGAAAATCTTGCCACTCTCGGGACTCGAACCTAGAACCTGCCGGTCAGATGCACTGCAGTGACATCAGGACACTGAGCCACCTCTCCCGGTGCAACGTTACGAGACAAAAGACGAAACTTAACGTAGGATTACTCCAGATATGCATACGCTTAATGCCCAAGAGACGTAATGCTTAAGAGACGTAGTTGTGAAACAACAGGACCTTGGTGGAAATAGTTAATGAGTTAGTAGGTTAATGCCTTATTTTACGTGGCGAGACTCGGGCCATCAGGCCCGCTCTTCCGTCTAACCACGCAAATTTCGCTACGCTCCTTTCACCACCTAGCGGAGAAAGGAGGTATTATCTTGGGCGACGCAACAGGCGGAACTCAATTTTGCTCAGAGGCTTCATTTAGGCTTCAGGATCTTTTACATGCAGTAAATCTACTACATGGGACAGCCGGCTTTACTTCCCCTTCGAAGGAAGGCGTACGAAGGATTTTTTCGCCCTTATAAATCCACGGCTTCGATCGGGTTTGAACCCGCAAACTCAGGTACGACAGTCCGATACGCTACCCGTTATACCACCGAATCCGCGAAATACCCCAACCAGGTTACCCAATATTCATTTGCTTTCCATCTCGCCTCTCCCCTTCGGTTCGTTCATGTGCCCTCTATCCTCCAATCATGTCACCTGCTCTCGCTCCGGTAATCTGTCAGCTTGTTTACTCGGGTAGACGCTCCTACATCGAGTGCGTTTGGAAGTTCCACGAGAAGGAACATAAAGAGGTATCTTTCTCTTAGCTCCTGTTTTTCAGGGACTCGCGCCAAAATTCCTTTCCGGACTATTACTTCAAATTTTCAAGGAGGAAAAAAAGAGCCATATCTCGTGACATTTACAAAAATTTCACAACTTGAAATAAATCAATTTAAAAAAGTTTCATTTTAAAGGTTACTTACATTACATTCTAAAAAAACAAACTTAACGGACAAATATCTCATTATGTTTTTAAATTCAATTAGGAATTTGAAAAACCGCTTCAGTGCGTGCAAAGCAAGTCCACAAAAAAGTGTATATAATTTGAAATACAATTAATGTCGTACATAAATTGTGACTTCGAACTTGATATCTGCAGTGATTTGACTCTTGAAACTACGGAGGTGAATTGTGTAGATTAAACCAGAAACACTAAAGATATGATACAAAAGAAAACAAACACTGATGTTATAACAGGACACATCGCGGATTTTGCCGTTGTTCTAGGAGGGACATCATTATTTTGCACGAGTTCAGTTTCTTCATTTTTTAATATTGCAGTTGATCCATGTAACTTGAATTTTTTAAATTCGAATCTCTATTATTCAAAAAGGTTCTAATTTTTTTATTATCTTTTTCTATGAATCTCAGGAGCTCGTCAAAATTTGCAAGATTATTTTTAGGTTACTGTGACTATCTAGACTTATTGAAAAATGTACGAATTAAACCGTTCTTAACCCCAAATTGTTTATCGGAACTATTAGGAATCTCATTGAAACTTTACGAAAATCTTATCGAAACTATAAGAAGATTAAAAGACTTGAGGTATCAAGTCGGTCAATCAGTAGTGAAGACTTTTAAATATAATTTTTAATAATTTTAATATTCACTTTATAAATGTCATACTTATTTTTCCGTCTTTGGAATTGTGTTATTTCACATTTTACAGGAAATTATTGTTTAAATTTCTCAGTATTCAAAATCAACACTTCAATGGTCTGGTCTTTCAAGGAATAAATTCACTCCCCTTCCTTTTAAATTAATGTGATTTACCTGCGCAAGTATTTCACCGTGTTTTAATATGCCCAACTAAAAAAACCCACTGTTGATCCGACCCATCATTCCTTTCGCCGGAATTGTTTGCCTGTCTTCTCCTCCGCCTACTCTCTTTTCCCCATTCCGCGCAGATTTGTCTGCCAGTCTTAACGCTCGCATTTCGTCTTGAACATCGCCATTGTCCACACCAAAGAAACTGCCGCTGCCTCTGACCCTACCACCTTTCCCACCAACGCAACCGTCACCGCCTGAGCCACTACTGACGCTACCGCAACCGCCCAACGCAACTGTTGCTTCCATTTCCGACGCTGCTATGGTCACCTCTTCCATCTCCCCTCACGCCCACCGCCAAAAACATCGATATATTAACATCGATGTTTTAACATACAATGTAGGTTTTCACGGCCGGTTTCTACACTATTTGACACTTTCGGGTTTGTATCGATGTTTTGTTTTCGATGTTTTTTTCAGATCGACATATTTTTTCCAGAAACATTGATGTGTTGAAATAGTACATTACTGAAACAATGATGTAATGATGGATATTAATACACGAATGTGATATTACGATACGAACGAGGTACGAGGGAGTTTCATACGGTATTTTTTCTGCGACTTATGGTAACTTTTATAAGAAAAACTTTTGTACTGAATCATTTCGTGGCAGTTGACATGCAGAATTCACTAAGGCCACCTAGCGGACAGCTTCCTACCCTCCCCACCGCAGGTTGCTTGCCTGCGAGAGAGTACTAAAGATGCGATAATAATTCCGACGTCCCCGTTTTCGCTTTTCTCTTATTCCTGGAGGTGTCAAATCCACCTTTGATTCACTAGACATTTTAAACTAAAAAAAATGATCGGTTTTTAAGGACAATCACACGGCAGCAACAAGTAAACCAAATTGACTTGCGTTCAGATCTTAAACGTCAGTCAAATGTTCTCCCCAATAACTACCACTGCGCTAGTCAAACAGGATTAAAGTGAAATTACGATCCAATTGATTTTAAATAATGTTCTAGGAAAAATATACTAATAATAAAAGAAATTACAACTGACAAATAGAATATAAATTAAATTAAATTATTATTAAATGCAATTTTAATGTACACAATCCAACAAAACATGTACTATAACGATACTCCATGATTAATTGTCAATACTTGACTTGTAAGCTTCTCTGTGATTGGCCAAGAATCTGTATCAAATGAAATCTGTATCGTAATGGTTATCATTACGCAAAGGGTTGCAACCATCAAATGAACTTTTTTCTACTCCTGTTGTATAATTCTATGTTATCCTCTTCCATGATTTTGCACCTGGTAATACAGTTTAACTGCATTTTGAACCTTGTCTGTAACGAATATTGATAAAAAAAATTAACGCAGAATATACTATAAAGAATTATTTACGTATTATATATATTAGAGAACGTTTTACTTCGATTTATGTATGAAAGCGAATAAATGGAATAATAGCAATACCCGATGTTCTTTACATTTTATTTCCTTCTTAACATCGGATAAACATTATTTAATATTACTTATTCGTGACCAAACAACAAAATATTTTATTTAAATAATCTAATTAAAAATGGAAATAGGGTTGGAATATACCAGCTGCTGTAACTTATTTAAAACATCAATATTTTAAACATCCATGTTTTTGACGATGTTTTCATCCACATCGAAAACCTTTTGGTGATGTATCGAAATATAGATGTATCGATATTCTGATAAAATTTTCCATCACTACCCCCGCAGCTGCCGGCAACTTCACCATCCTACTTCCGCCACCATTGCTAAATGGACCCCCGCCATCGCCACTGCGCCTTCGCCGCTTCCACTGTCATTGCCACTGCCGCCACCACTGCTACCAACACCACGGGCCGGCAATGGCCGCGGCCGGTTCCGCCGCCGCGCGCGCTACGGCCACACAATGACGTCACTCGATCGGAGCCCACTATAGCGCGATTCACCAAAGCTAAGAAAAAACTGCAGGGCCTTTTGGAGGCGCGCCCTGGCTATTTTCACGGCGCTTCCTGAGGCCCTTCGCGAACGCGGCGATGCTCTCATCCCGTCGCACACGATGGATCCGGGCGGATGGCGAGGGGCCACGGACCACTTTTATACCCAATGGAGACCATGTTAAACCACACAGTACAACTTTGATATCTCAAATACAAATTCGGTGGGTGTAACAATTTAGTGAAGATGTATTATCTGCAGTTAAAAAAATAATTCCCGAAATAAACTATATTTAGTAATTCCAAGAAACAACAATGTACATTATCTCTGTAAAGCAAGTTGGGAATTATTATTATTATTATTATTATTATTATTATTATTATTATTATTATTATTATTATTATTATTTGAAAAATATCCCCAAAGGGTATGGAGGAATAAGGCGGTAAAAAGTGCCCCCGAACTAAATCGATAATCGCAATGCTCATATGAAAGAGATTACAAAATGACGTAGATTCACAAAAAATCAGCCTCCTGAGGCAATCTGTTGCAGAGATACGATAAACGTGTTTTGCATATTTTATTTTTTTCTCCCCATCTCTTGCGTGTTTCCGGATGAAAACAACTGCAGAGACGGGGAAACCTAGTTCAATTTGAAGGTATTTTTGCAAACGCACTTTGACGCCAAATTCATATAGAAAAATAAGTAAATAAATTTTTGAAATTCATTTTCGATGTTATGACGTTGGAGAACTGTCTCATCTCCCCCCCTAAAATGGGTCTTATAACATTCTATAACATATGTTCTTTCAGATTTTTAAACAATGTGAACGGCAGTGAAAAAAATTAAAACCATTTATTCAGTTTAAACATTTGAAATTCACTGTAGTAAGAAGTGTCGTGCATTCAATTGGGAAACGTTCCACTCATGGAGCGTCAATTACTTTTACGGATGATTTTCAAGTAATAGACCATGGCCCAACTTAAGATTATATCATCACTTTAGTGATATTCTCCTGTGTTTTAGGCTGTATCTGCCTAACGAGTGCTCAGATTTGGATATAATTACGAAGAAAAATATGTAGGTTAAATTAGGCCCCTCTTGAAATGTATTTAAGATACACAATAGTTATGAACAATCTAGAAAGCATAAAAAGTGCTCAAGACGAATATGGTTATGGAATATATCCCCCAAACGAGATCTCAAATATAAATACAATTAATAAAAATATATGGTCGTCATAAGGATCAAGAACATTCTAATGAAATACCGATAATGGAAACACCAAGAAATAAAATGGGCAGCATTACGTGTATTACAGTGACGTAACCAACCGTGCAAGTTTTCCGTGGTTTCTCCCATCAACACCAGGCGAATACCGGAGCAGTACCCTAACAAACGGGCCACGGGCCGCTCGCGATCTTTCCTCCCACTTCTTGGTCGTATCCTCCTCCCCTACACACACACACACACATACACTTACACTAACACTAACAGGCACAACACTACCACACATGCCGGGAGACTGGTCGGGAGTTTGGAGCTTCTCCCAGCTGGGGCGGTGCCACGGTGGTGGGAGATGCCTGGTTAGGCTAGCCGACGGTAGGTCGGCCCCGGATCCGCCATCCAGCGGGGAACGATCACCGCAACCTCCCGATGAAAAAAATGCACCACACTTACGGGAATAATGACCTCATTAGTTGACATGCCCGGAATCACTAACAACCAACTAACCAACCGTGCACTTTTGAAGAGTTAATTACATTTTTTTTTCAATGCGCTGATCCCTGTGAAATGGGTAAGTAGTGCTAGAAAACAACTGATACAAACACACGAATTTACCTGACCCTATCCCATTGTACTTCTTCCGGGGCATTCGGTGGTGTGACACGGGGAGTTGGCTAAGCGTGACGATTCACCCAAAGCACCGCGGAGGGGTGTAGGTGGGAGGGGGCGCCGGCCGGATGTCACGCACGACGCATAACTAGAAGCTGCCGCAGGGCTTCCGTTCCCCGCCCCCCTGTTTTCATTCATCCCCTGCCTCACGGAAGTGGCTGTTTTCATCGTTTACCAAGGAATGTTCCCTCGCATAGGACCCAATGCAGATGCTTCCACTCGAATTTAGGACTTGGAAGAGCGCGCAGGGAGGTTAGGATGAAGATAAATTATAACCATTTGAAGCGAACACGCCCAGTATCGGAAGGATTGGGTAGTATTTAAATACTTGTAATTGAATTGTAATTGAAAGTAAAAGTAATTGAAAAACTATATTTTTCAGTTTTTTGGATATGTATTTTGGAGATGTATTTAAATACATAAAATAGGTGCATTTAAAAAACGGAATACTTAAAATACTTTAAATACAGTTGAAGAAGATAATGAGGATAATTTCCTTTTGTTAGATTCTGCTAGTGAATGTAACTCATAGAAACAAAAATTAAAGCTGTTGAAATTAAATTTTTTTAATTATCATTAAAAATGATGAACAATTATCCGACAATAAAAAAAGCGTTTCTTCCTTATAACACTAGATTATGTACATCAGCACCAGTTCAACAACTGTTTTTCTTTGCGGGTTTTATACATTCGCCAACATTTATTGTCTGATGATTTGTTTGTAAAACCAGTCTTTTTAAAAGGAAATTCCGTTTATTTGAGTTAGACATATTTTTGATACCATTTTATATTAAAAAGTGTTTTTGTGAAAATATAAATCAACGTGTTTTATATTTGAAAGTTTTTAGTTATGGTTCATAAATTTATTACTGTGAATTATTAATTTATTGCAATGGAAATTTACAATATATTGTGATATACCAAAATAACGAACCATTTTTATTATGGAAATGTCATTTTATTTGACATAGAATATAAGGATGTCAATAGACGATCGCGATGTAGTCGTTATGTGACAAATTAACAACCGGCGTTAAGGATCATTTTCGTTAGGTTGAAATGACAGAGCAGATGCGGAATAAGCATTGTTTTGAGAGACAAAAGAAAAAGACATAAAATTCGGATGCTTACGAGTTTTTAGAAGAACATTCATTCGCTAGAGCCACGCGGTGATGAGCGGGTCGGCTCTTGATATATTTCACTAGATCGAGGAAAGACTGTAATTGACAGTTGTTTAAATTAAAGATTGTTTTTTATACTAGTGTAGAGCGTTCTTGTACGAAGTAAAATTCGTGTGTATGTGTCCACACGAGACGCTAGTGAGGGAAGTCACGAATAGTATCGAAAAGTTTGGAACCAGATCACGGACATTAGTCGAGGACTTTATCCAGAAGCAAGATTCAGCTGCGTCGACGGAGAAGGTTCTACGGGGCGCCATCGAACGAAGAAGTGGAGAGTGCGCGAAGACCCACGAATGAATAACAAGATATTATAACTATTATAATACAAAGAAAACTGGTCATGACCAAAAAAGTATTCATTTTTGATTATCAATATAACAAATTCCAATTTGTTAAGTTGAAAGAAAGCTGATTATCATTGTTCCTTACGTGCAATCCAGCATTTTAATAACATTTTCAGATTCCTCGCCACTCCTATGGATGGCAGATTGAATAATTGGTTGCAGAGTAAGTAGCAACAATTATGAACTTCGAACCCCAATTATCTGAGCTAGAACAACATTTATAAGGCAAAACATTTTTGTATTTACTGTATTTTGAATATTTGAAGTATTTTAAAAACGTAAGTATTTAGCAAGTTAAAATCTAATGTATTTTGAGTATTATTTAAATACTTATTTACAAAGTATTTAGGGAAATTACTTAAAGTATTTTGCCCAATCCTGGATATAGGGTGGTAATTGGGATGATGTAAGAACTTACAATGATGTTGGAATTTTGGAGTATGCGCCGAGCTTTGGATGATGTAAAATTTTATTCCCCTGATGTAAATGTATCCTTATTCGTTTTCCTCTTTAATCGTAAAAGCTTCGGATACTACATTTATCCGTACTTTCTTCTCCTTTTAGTAATAGCAATGTCATGTAGAAGAATAGAAGATTTGGTAATTGAGATAAAATGGGTTCCCTTAGTTTATAACCGCACCATAAAGAGTACGAGCTGCGAAATTAGTGTATCACATTTTTGACAATATGGTTAACATCTCACGTGTCAATGCATTGATATCATATGATATCCTAGTATGAAAATCTAATAATATATCCGTAATAATGCCATTTTCTTTCCTTTTTGTACATTATTCGAGAATAGGATGATTCAAGCCATTTAGAGAATGACAATCGAGCCATTTAGAGAAATCGTAAACTAAGCAGCGCTTTGTTTTTGAGGCCTCGGGTTTCAACTGCTGACGTATTTCAAACGACGTCGCTGGTTTCACGTTTTCTTCAAATCTGATTTAGAGTAATATGTCAAGTGATTTGTACGAGCCTCCTCTTAATTTGCATTTTATGGTTTTCCCAATAATAAACCGCATTTAGTTAAAGGAAAAACAAATGAATGACGTTTACTATTCAGCTGATTTGCTAACCTTTCACGTCCTGGCGGGGTGCCAAAATTTCATTCTTTAGTTTCCAATCAGAAGAGAAAGTGAGATGCGAGCATGTTATAGAATTCACAACCATGAGGTTTAGGAGGACGTTTCATCGTAGTTTTATATTTGATACACCGTGCTTTATCGAAAATCATTCTGCAACACATGTATAGCTGAAAAAGTGAGAGGTCAGAGTTGTCTAATAAGGATAACTTCTTGGAAAATGTAATAAACTCGGAGTAATTTTCCGGAGTGTTAATTCGAAAAAAGTTAGTTACCGAGCTGAAAGACAAAAAAAAAAAAAACTATCAAGAAGATCGAACATTCATGAATACAAAAATAATTTTGTAAAAGAATATTATAACACCATTTTACTTTAATATACATTTAAAATTAACATTGTTTTGAAGGTTATAATTTGATTCGTCAGAAACATTGATGAATATTCAACCTAAAAAATCATGAACAAGAATTATCATGCTGATAGGTCCCATTACAGTTTCTATTTTTGAAGAAAATGTCCGAACCTGGTTTAATTCCAAAAAGTCGAAAAATCTACAGTAACGTTCTGGCAACACTTACCACAAGATAAATTACATCGCAAGGTATGTGCAGAATAATCAAAACACGACCTTCAGGGTCAAGGTGAAACTGCAAATGTCAAAGAGTTGTTTAAAGGCCATGCGATGTATGAAAACACAACAAGCTGTGGACAGCTTTCCTAGAACCTCCTCCTCGAATATCTCTTAAGAGAACCAAAAATATTAGCTTTCAGAGGACGAGAAAAATGAAAGAAGAAGACCGAAACTCCACGAAAACAACGTGCTTGAGCCTATTTAAAGACACCAGGACGCGACAACAGCAAGGCACCTCCGCGTGAAAGTAGAAGCACTCCTTCACATAGACAATTGCCTAAATATTTTACACACACATTTTATTTTATAATTTAAACGCAAAAACCGAAATGATCTAAAACGTAAACGACACTCTCACTTGGTGGCAACTAGCTGGAGATATGTTGAAAGCTGATCTGGTTTATTAAATTGGCTTTTAAGAGGAAAAAAATAATAAAAAAGTCACGGGAGCTGGTAAGTGTAAAAAAATAAACAGGAAATCCATCGCAATTTGTAGATGAACGCATGAGTTTATATTATTACAAAAGACATGAGAAATGCGATTTCCTGATAAATTTACATGAGAATGAACTCAACGGAATGAAAAGTCACAGGCATTCCATTTGCAAGTACAATACCCAAACCACCTTTGAGCACGTTTTCTAGACCATCGGTCCTTAAAATGTTTCATTACTTATCTGGTTATGAAACCCTTCAAATTTACTTTTCTTTGGCGGTGTCCTAAACTTGTTCGTACATTTTTTAAGCTTAGTAAGAATTCAACATCCATCCTTCTGAAAATACTGTATTTTGTATAACGGAAGGTGTTAGGAAATGGAAGAGATAACATTCTAAATCCACAGACATTTATTTTTTGCAAATAAAATAGTGCATTTAATCACAAGTCGTTTTTAAAGCGTTATCTTGTAAGAATCTTACAGTTAGTGTAATATGACTGTAATGTCATGTCAGACTCCATGTCCGACATGTCAGACTCCATGTCCGACTGTCAAATGTGTAAGTCTTCTGATGAAAGCGCATATTTCGTACTTACTTTTTTGGTGTTCTAGAGGAGTCTTAATAATCTTTCGTGGAAGATAAATTGGAACTGCGCTCTTCAAGATAACCGAACGCCTGCCTTTCTCATCCAGTGGATCTACCTGATTTATATACAACATTTACATATACGTTTATCCATAGAGTGTAAATAGTATTAAATATATTTTCAACTCACATGTTTGAATGTGTGACTACATTCCCATTGAAATCATGTAGTTATTGCGTGGAATGTAAAATAATCGATTTGAAATTGTCTATTTAGTTTTTTAGCTTTTACTTTGATGTAATGCACATTATTCTGAGTAATGTATGCAGAATATGTCAACTCAATGCGATTATGCTCATGTATCTAAACAATTTTGCCTAATGGTCTATGTAAAGCGCAAATTGTAAATAAAGAAATAGGGAAAATAAAACGCAGTTGGTGGAAGAACC
The DNA here is from genome assembly GCA_011170035.1 of Teleogryllus occipitalis. NCBI lineage: Eukaryota > Metazoa > Arthropoda > Insecta > Orthoptera > Gryllidae > Teleogryllus > Teleogryllus occipitalis. Next base: position 69,208 of record BLKR01009304.1, read on the forward strand.
AATGGCATTTGGGAGAATGGATGCTGACGGAAATAATACACTGACTAAATATTCCACGTTCCCGCACAAGTTCATGAAACGAATTTCTGTAAGTTACTCAACGATCATGCCTCCCAGTACGATGACGGTAATCGATGTCAAAATAATTGATAACGTAACTGAACTGAGAATATCAGCGACCACAACACGAAGATCATACCAGCCTCAAACAGGTACAACAGAACATCAATTAATAATTTAAATTGCAGTTCTCGGCAATCTGCTATTGCAATTCAGATAAGTAAACGTTCAAGGCCATCAGAGTTGTTGACAGGTTAACTGAAGTACCCTACATGATGGACGAATCATTCTATTGCTTTAACCGACAGGTTGGAAATCAACTGGATAAAAGATGAAATCCACTTAAATTTATATGCGCCGTATCACAACAAAAATCAGTAAAAAAAACAAGCAAATGTATCTGCCAAGAAAGGATAAACTCACAATGTTGTTTCGGTGGAGAACTTACAGTTCAACAACAGGTTGTTACATTTGTAGTTCAACAACATTTAGTGTCACTGTTGGTAGATAAAAATGAGACCATCACTACAACCAAAACATTGGCTATTGTCACACACGTAACCACGTATCTTTCATGTCAAAAGTATTCTTTGACAAACGTGAACCTTCAAAACATTGGAAATACAATGATTTTGATTGAATCACGTGAATTCAATAGCTCCATGTTCAAATACATGGATACATGACGGTGAGTTTATAAAATATCAACAGACTGTCCATACGCTATCATATATTTACACACCAAAACATTTGAGATCAATCGTTAGACACGAATCACTTTAACAACACCATATCTGGAAGAAATGCACAAAGACGCTCGATAAACTTCAAAGTTCATCAAGAAATCTAAACACCGAAACTAGATAGTACATTCTTCCCAGTACCACAACTAAATCATTGTTCACACTTAACCGTTTTTAAGTCCCACAGAAAGTACAATGATGCTCACGTATAACAACTTTTCAGTTCATAGAGTCGTAGGCAGACAACAGGAAACCACGTCAGAGCCACTAATCATATTACCACAGCCAAAACACTCGTGATCAAATCGTCCGACACACGCAGATTTAGGAAACCACATGTTTACGAAACATGTTAACAAAGGTAGCATGCTTCTCGCGGAAGACAACTTTGCAGTTCATCGAGCCGCAGGAAGGCGCTACGGTGAACAACGTTAACTACCAAAACCAAAACACATGTGATCAAATCGTCCGACACGCACAGATTGAGACACCACGTGTTTCCGACACACCAAAGCCAACCGCGCAGATAAGATGTCGCCACCGCCCACCCGGCCGATAACCTCACTCACCTGCGCGACGAGGCTGCCCTGGAGCTCCTCCTGCCGGTCGCCCTTCTGCCCTTGGGTGGCCACGGCGGCCAGCGACAACGCGTAGTCGCGGTCGCACTTGAGTTTGGCGGCCACGCACCGGCGCACCGTGTCCAGCAGGCGCAGCTCGGCGTCATGCCGCGCCAACAGCGCCTCGGGAGCGGCCCGCGCCGCCCCCGCGCCAACCCCGGTGGCGCGCGCCACCATCGCGCCAACGGCCCGGCCGGAGTCACTCGGAAACTCCGCGTAGGGCTATGCCGCTTCGTTCGGTCGCTCGCTCGCTCGACTGTCGGATATTTTTGGTCACGCCGCCTCACCTGCACCGCGGCCCCGGCCGCACTGACGACCGCGTGCTGGCGGTGCGCGGCGATCGCCGCTAGAGTGCAGGCCCGGCGATGCGACTGCAGCGCTCGCGTGAGCGGAAGGTGAACTACAATTTTCCCCGCGTAGTTTGACGCGTCGGTAGGGAGCGACACGACTTGAATACACAAAATCAGATTTCTTCCTGCCCAATTATTCTAAACAATTTAATATACAATTATACAAGCAATATACACTAGGAAACTTCGATTAATTCTTTTTTAAAAATAAGTCTAGCAAGTTTCTGTTAGCACGGAGACCAAGTCATTTTCTAACACAACTAAATTCCATAGGAGCCTTTTCCATGAATGAATGATCATCTAAAAAGTTAATAAATTAAAGTAATATTTTGTCAGTTAATTAATTAAAAATACAAAGACTAACTCTCACATTTCCACCATGCATTGGGGTCTTGTTTTCCATTTATTATCACATCATATTTCTTATCTGTCTTCTTACAATAAACTAAGGAAGTTCGGAAATTTCAAGAAATTTACATCACATGAAACTTCTCCATATCACCTAAAAAGCAGCAAGCGGGTGATTTTTTGTTTTATATTTACACTTAATCTCTTCCAATATTACCGTTTATGTGTTTGGTAATCTATATAAATAAAAATGAATCGCCGAAATGTATGTACGCGCATAACGTCCGGACGACTGCACTAAATTGGATAATTCTTTTGTATGTGTGTGTGTGTGTGTGTTCGTTATTTAAAGGACGAGGTTTGTATAAAAGAAATTTTTTAAAAAATTGAACAGAATTTTTTTTAAATGTCAAATGCTATCAGGATTTTTTGAATTTATATCGTTAAATAACTTCTAAACGATGTGTTCTAGGTCATTAAAACCTAAAATTTTGAGGCCGAAGTCCTCAAAAAACGTCTCTCACGTCGTAATCTACAGGGTGAGATCTTGAATTTTCTATTACATTTTTGCTGGTCTGGTGCTCGTCCTTATCGATATTACCCCACCTGCTCAGAGGCGTCCAGAATCTACTCTAAATGTGAATGAGGGAGAGGGACAGAGTGGCAGAGACAGACAGGGAAAGAGAGAGCGAGCGAGAACGACTGAGACAGGCATAGGGACAGAGACGGAGAGGGAGACGGAGAGAGGGAGGTGGAGAGAGAGGGAGACGGAGAGAGAGAGAAAAGAGAGGGACGGAGAGAGAGACGGAGAGAGAGACGGAGGAGAGAGACGGAGAGAGAGACGGAGAGAGACGGAGAGAGAGACGAGAGAGAGACGGAGAGAGAGACGGAGAGAGAGACTGAGAGAGAGAGACGGAGAGAGAGACGGAGAGAGACGGAGAGAGAGAGAGTGAGAGAGAGAGAGAGAGAGAGAGAGAGAGAGAGAGAGAGAGAGAGAGAGAGAGAGAGAGAGAGGTGAAAGGCAGAACAACGTCTGCCAGGTTTCGCTTGTCGTATCAATAAACATGAATATCAATCAGCATCAATCTAAATGAAACCACATTTATAAATTTTAATTTTGTATCATTTATTTTTCAAAACATTTCTATTGTAGTCTTGCAGAATCTCCACCTAATGATGTAAATATATTAAACGACGAAACGTGCTATGCTTCTATAATAACATTTTGTGACGATCCTGCAGTCATGAGGCTTTCAACCTTCATCCATGGGATGTTAATAATAAAAAAATAAATTATGTAATAATGTAACGATTTTTATCGTTCAGTATTAAATTCATTTTTTAAATTTACTGAATGTTCATGGTGAACGGAGCGTATCCTTAATTAATAATTAATAATTAAATAAATAAAAAATAATTATGGGAATTTAACTAGGCCCAGGCAAGGGGGACATTGGTAGTAGGTCGGCGAAGACGGACTAGCGACCCAAAACGTCAAATACATACATACAATAAATAATTAAATATTTTCAATGTATATGGTAATTTTGTTTTAATGTACCTAAGCCAAATGTATTTGTGTACGGCGAAGAATGAGGGGTTTCGTGAATTATTTTATTGCTGTTTATTATTATTGGTGGTTGAAATTTGAAAATTGTTGTCAAATTTTTTATTACCTCTTAAGATGCATTAGTTGAAATTTTGTTGAAATTCTTGTAACACGAGATTATTTGAACAATGATAATGTTATCCTGTTTCGATATGCTATCAGAAGCCGCAGTTGTCGCAAAGCATGCCGGGGTCACGTTTCGGACGTTTGCCGCATGTGCGGGAAATATGATGTGATGCCGCAATATGTTAATTTCTGGGAAGCCTCCACCAGTGTCACAAGTACCCAATTTGAGTGGTCTAGAATAGCCATGCGTGTCTAGTGGTTCATGAACACACAGGGGTTTGCGAGTTTTATCTACGAGATTCGCGAAAATAATTATGTAATTGCGGTCTTTTAAATCTCATACGATTTTTTTACACAGTAACTTTCTTCTTACCTGGCAGAACCTCTGTCATTGGACACGATTAATCCTCTGTGAGCTTTTCTTGTTTACGTTTCTTTTATTTTCATGTTGGTCAATTGCTTCTTTTTTGGGATTCACTCACAGCAGTGTTACAGCATTATTTTTAGATGGGGTTGTCAGCATAATCTGAGGAGGAGGAGGAGATAATGATTATTAAAAAGAAGAAGAAAAAGGAGAGAAAAGAAGAGGAGAGAAGAAGAAAAAATGATAAACAGATAAGGGAGTAGATGGATGAGAAGTAGAAACGAGGAGAGAAAGAAATATGAAGAGGAAAAAGTAGAGAAAAGAACAAAAAAGAAGAGGAAAGAAGAAAAAAGATAGAAAAGGAGAACAATGAGCTTTTACCATGGCCCCATTCTGTGTCTTCTGTATTAACGAATCATGTCTCCTGCACATTCTTATTTTTCACTTTTGGTGAAGGTCCGAGGAGCCTCGACAGCTAGTTACCGAATTAAATTAGATAATAATTTAAACCAGGATGTGGGTGACTCAATCCCGTGGAATAATGAGCGTTTTCATTCGGTGAGTGAGGCACAGGGAAAGTACCATGTGTTCAATAATATCAACCGAATCATAATACTAAATTCCTAATCCACTGGGAAAGCCAAGAACAAGTTTTTTATTTGATCTATGACCCGTCATCGGTGTGGAACAATAATCAAAAATTGTTTGTAGGGACTCATGTAATTTGGCCATTTAAATAAAAGTCAAATAAAAACTTCACGGAGTCATGCCGAAGTTCTGCGTATTATGTCTTTTACAAGATATATAATATTTCCTGTCACATTCATATCAGCCTGTTGGATACTATTTATCTTTAGAGTTTCCGGCATCATTCCACTCCCACCAGTTATGTACTCTACATCAATTCCAAAAGAACAATCCTGCAAAAATATCAAATACAGAGGCTCAGTTAATGGGGGGGATACGAGGATAGACTAGATACGAGACTGGTTCCGTACTCTTCGTAGTGTGGGATATGGGATACAGCAATTCTGAAAATATCTTCTGGTTGGTTGCGATACTTCTGGATCAAGATTGCCTTGTTCGAGATGTCTTCGTTCATCCTTACAACTCTTCATTATCTTGTCATCATACAACAAAGTATTACTAGCTTTCTATTTGGTTTTATACACATTGTGCGTGTATGTTACAATGTAAGTCCAAAATATGGCTAATGGTACAAGTACTAGTTAATTCGCACGTTCGGCGGACGATGTGGATCTACCTCTAGGGATGACAATGAACGGATTATTTCGGATTTCATATTGCTCATGTCGACATTAGCCAAAGGATGCTAGCTAAATTAACGTAGTGGTCTAGTGTAAGGCCTTTTTGTGTTTTTTTTTATCGCGAAAGGTGTTTTTAGCAAAGAAAATTTTCACCAAACATGGTGAAGGAAGGGAAAAAGTTTTGAAACTTTGCATGATTGTTTGTTGGTACCTTCGAAACATTATACTGAAAATTCTGACCCATAGGGGTAAGCCGTGTGTGTGTGTGTGTGGGGGGGGGGGTTAAAGGTGTTTTTTCAACTTTTTTGCATATACCTCCATAACTATCAATCCTACAGAAACTCATGTCGGAGATAAAATTTCCTAAAAAAGTTCTTTTTTTTAATTTAAGGTCGCATTTACATCTAGGTCATTGGCGTCCAAAAAAAGTTCTTATGTCTTTCTGTTAAAAATTAGCCCTTCTTAAGTTATTGGTTCCAAATGTTCTTGTTTTTATTTTCAATGTCTTCTTCTAGATATCTCCCTTCTAAAATTATGTTATAGCATGTTCAATTCATAGAAGTAATTTTATTTTTGTTCAATATTTATCAACAATATGTATTGGGTAGTTCTTAAAAAAATGAACATTTTTACATCTTATCAGATCTTATTTTGTATATACTTTTTTGATTTGTTTTTGATTTATTTGTTAAAAAAAACAGTAAAAACTCTTAATGACGTATGAGGGAGAAGACTATCTGCGCACGTTTTCTTGAATCCCATCCCATCCCAACATTTTATCTATAAATAGTTGAAAGATGAATGAAAGTTAAAACAACAACAACAATAATAATAATAATAATAATAATAATAATAATAATAATAATAATAATAATAATAATAATAACAACAATAACACCGGTTAGGAAGTACATGACTTTGACGTTGGTGGTGAAGCTTGAGTACTTCCATAACCCTCCCATGACTCCCATGATCAGAGTTAATCAGCGTTGTTCGCAAAAAACTTATTAAGTCGTATTCGGAGTGGGAAAATTGCAAAAGAAAAGCAAACAAGTGTGAAGCTATTTTTAATCATCGTGAGGAGGAGTTTAGAAATAATTTGAACAATCTATTTGATATTACACATGCAAATACTTTACAAATGATTACATTGGAAGAATACAGGATGTTTTTACTTCAGCCGAGAGAGCCAGAACGTAAAAGTTATCTTACAAGAGTAGACGAAATAAATCGGATAAAGAAGAAAAGACGAGACAAAGAGTATTACAAGAAGAGAAAAGAAAAGAAAAACAACAGTGTGATGCGTCTAAATCTTCTGCTGTACCTCCATCATCGTCTGAAGATTCAGACAATGAACTTCTAAGCTCCGATGAAATCAACCTTGGTGAATTTTCGTGAGAATATCAATACAGAAAGCTGCAAGGTGTGGCATCAAAAATTTCATTACCCCTAAACCAATGGTTTAGATAGATGTCAGCTGGTAAGAGATTCTGTATATATCCTTCAGCAGAGGCACTTGACCACAATATCTGAAGAACTCTCTATTAATAAATATTCTATTCTTCGAATCAGGCACAACAAAAGAACGTTAAGAAACAATTAAAACGACTTTTAAGAGTAATTTATCTGAAATTCATACTGTTCACTAGTATGGTAAACTGGTGCCTGCAATATTAGGGACCCAGAAGAAGAAAGACTTCGAATTGTTGTTACATTTGGGGAGAGTCAGCGGCTCATTGTGTTTCCAAAATTGCGGAATTTTTCTGGTAAAGAGCACACTAACGCTGTTTGAAATGTGTTAACGCACTGGGGTATCGAAGACAATATACAATTATTTGCTGTGACATAACTGTACCAAACGCTTGGTGTTTTAAAGGAGCATAAGTCTTTTTGAAGAAAATTTGGATAGGGAATTGTTCTTTTCGTGCTGTCATTACACATACGAACATTTTTACAATATGTGTTTGAATGTTAAATACGTGATATAATCTTTAAAATTGTATTTCTGTTGATTGTAACTGTTTATGTCAATCCGTGGCTTCAGTGCAGTGCAGCTATGAAAGCTTCTTAACAAGATATCTGCTTTTTTAAAGTTCTAAAATCACATGAAAGGATAGATTTCACAATTTCACTAGCAGCTCTAAAAAAATTTAGACACCGTTTGTGGAATTTATTAGAATAATAGTCTGTCGTATCTAGTGATGCAAAGTTTCCCAAAACATCGATACATCGCTAAAGGGTTTTCGATGTCGATGAAAACATTGACAAAGAAACATCAATGTTTGAAATATAGACTAATAAACTTGCTATATTCCTATCCAATATTAATTATAGTAAGTAAATGGGATATATATTATTGATTGGAGCAGCAGTAGTATGTTAATAAACATTAACGAATGTAAAGAAGAAAATAAAAATTAAAGAACATCGCGTTTCCTTATTTGCCATTTATTGACTTCTATTCATTTTAAATGTAAGAGAGTGTTTGTAGTTTGCAAGTTACACGCTACGAAATTTCTAGAAGGTGCAACTGGCAAACTTTCTTACATTTCCAATGAAAGCAATATTTTTCACTAAGAAAACAGTATTTTAATTATGGGAGACTGTTGAACTGTATTAAATTTGGCATTTCATAGTTTTCAAAAGATCTGCCAGCCTTAAATGAAACTTTAAGAGGAGCATTAGTCAATAGTAATATCTTGAAAAGGCGTTGCCACTATGATCATTGCAGATAGAACCTTTTTATTTTAAAAAAAATATGAACATGTGACGATAGAAGTAATTACACTGTCGATAAGTCGAAGATAAAACCAAATTGACATCTCAGATTCATGCAGCCGATAAAAATACTACTGATATATCCAAACAAGTCGATAACGTATTTTTCCATAAAAGTGAAGTTAGAACCCTTTTATTTTAAGGTCGTGAAATGTCTTCTAAACATTCATAATAACAAACTGCCAGCCGGCGGCGCTAGTCGAATGCGTTTACTACGCTCCGTGAAGTCACGAAGGTTAAGCGCATTCGAGACTCGCGGGTTCGTGGTTGGGTGACCGGCCAGGAACCCCGGGATCTAACGCCGTCGAGCCCCTGGCTGAAGGGATAAAAGGCACTGACTGACTGCGACGTGACGAGACTTGACAAATATTAAAAGTAAAGCATATTAATGGAGGATTACTCCCCAGTGCAAAGCGCTCAACGCCCCTTAAGGGGCTTGGAGACGCGTTGCGTGAATGTGTAGACGCAACAAATTAAAAAAAAATCTATCAAATATAAATTATTGACTTACCTACTCGATAAATGGAATTAGTAACTAATTTTCACGATGTTCTTCTCAATGAATCGTGTGTTGTGTGTAGCACTCGCGCACCACAATGAACGGAAATAAGAGAATGCAATATTTTCATGCACTTCTGATGGTCGATGAGGAGCGAAAGTAATTTGTGTTCAAGAACATTGTTCACAAAACACATATTGGTAGAAAGAACGCTCAAAAAATGACCCACAAAAAGTAAAGACCATAACGCATCTAAAGAGTGAAAATGAATTAAATTGTAATATAAAAATATCGTTTAAATAGGTATCAGTAGTTATCCACTGATTTAACACATCAAAATCAATTATCCCGAATATTCAAATTTGGCGCTCAACTCGGCACGGGTTAATATAGGCCTATTGAGATGAAATTTTATTTTTGAGTAAATTTGACCCAATGGAAAATATTTAAGGGGCGAACCCCAAAAAATTAGGGGAAAAAAACATATTTTTTTTTGCAATATAAGAGACACCCTAATATCCATTTCTGGAAGAAGCTGAAACATTTCAGCGACATAATAATATAGCCAAAGTAATTTATCAGGTACTTGCAAAGAGATATCAAGTAGTAGAACAAGACCAGCGGTAATATAAGTGTAACCCTGAGCAAGGTATCAGTAATAATCTATCTCGAATACTGTGGGACAGCAAAATACCGACAGGACCGTTGAAGCAAACAGACCAGACATAGTTTTATTTGATAAAATAGCGAGAACAGCTCTGATTATTGATGTCCCAGTTCCTACATACGACAACCTAGTGTCAACTGTTGTTGGGAGAAAAAACGAAAATACCAGCCACTAGCCGTTGAAAAACACCTCAGAACTATGCAAAAGTCGCTTTATTAGGTACGGAAAGCATCGCCAGAAAGTTTTTGGGTCTTGAATGAGGTGGATGAAGGGGCAAGGAAGTAAAGGCATCATCAAAATCATCACTAATGAAGGACTACATGAAAGATGTTAGAACTCTCTATGAGGAAGCTCTTCATTGTAGCAACTCCATATTTTTGTACAGACAAGTTGTGTCTTGAGCAGGAATGCTCCGACATTTCTTGAGAAGTAGGGGAGTAAAATAATAATAATAATAATAATAATAATAATAATAATAATAATAATAATAATAATAATAATAATAATAATAATAATAATAATAAAAACTCGCGAGATTAGCAACATTTGAAAACTAGACATTTTCGTTCCCGAGTTATAGAAAAAATATTTGCAACTGTAAACGCACTACACACTTGCTTTTTCTGCATTGCTAACAATATAGGGTCGGATGAACATTCCTTGGGAGATGCTAAATGAATTGATGAGAAATATATTTCTAAACAACTATTCCATTAATGAAATTTTAAATATGTCTATTAAAACGGTACGAATGTTTCCTAATTTTGTTTTTGTAGTTTTCAAATCCAGAATAATATTTTCTGATAATTTTACATATACATTGAATTTTTATTAAAATATTTAGATTCATGAAATTTCATTTGTAGTTCTCCTATTTTCAATCACGTAAGAAATAATATGAGACTCCAGATATCAATCTTTAATGATTTGAGAGCTGAACGTGAATTGAAGTTAGAAATTATTGAATATAAAAGAAGACACTGACTAATACAAATAGTTTTATTACATATTATATAATAAATATTTCATTACAAAACCACACACTGCACTGCACTGTTATATACAAGGGTACAATATTTCTATGTGCTCAAATTTATACTTAAAATGTGATCATGAGTAAATATTAAATGTGAAATAAAATAAATTTTTGTCTGACATGCTGCCATACAATTTTATCATCATATCATACCCCCCATTTTAATACAATATTATAGTTTCATATCCTCAACATGAAGAGATCTCAAAATAAAATTGAAATTAATTTCTGTGTCATTTGAAATTTATAAAGTTCATTCAATTGATTAATGCAGCAAAAGATACTGATGAAATATATATTTAATATCACAAACAATCTCGCTTCAGTCATTACATGGGTTATTTGTCTGAATAATCACATACAAAGTGATGCTGAATTGAAATCTTCCTACAAACAATTTGTTTCCTTTATATTTTCCTGTTATTCAGTTTGAAGACAATAAATTTTAATACAAAATATATTATAATAAAAACAATAATGTTTCAAATTAATAACATGATGAAACCTTACAATAAAATATAAATAAATTGATGCAAGTAATGAAAAATCGATTAAGCTCTTTACGTTGAGAGACAAAATGGAGACCAATTTACACCATATACATTGCTTCATAAGCTAGGAGATTCAGAAATTTCAAATTGTTTGATAATAGTATATTCTGCAACGAGCGTAGAATGGTGGCTATTATTCACGAGTGGATGTTTCCGACGCGAGCGACGTAGGAGCGAGTGTCGGAATTTCCACGAGTGAATAATTGCCATTCTACGCAAGTAAAAGACTATACTTTCTCTACGACTTTGATATTGAAGTTTTAAAAATACTAAATGATAACATGTGAAAAGTTGCGGAAGAGCACGCAGCGCCTCTGTAGGCGACTGCGAGAACCCTAAGTCGTTGGTAATGAACTAGGACGAATGCGATTGGTCGACAGGTGTGTTAGAATAATATTCTCGCACGGCTTGTGGAATTGGCATGATTACTGCATCCGATAACATGAAGAAATGAATACATTCTGCTATAGTCGTAGAGAAATTAAATTATTCTATCATGGAGATATACTTATTATATTACCTGCAAGTGATAATTTTGGAGTTTGCACGCTCGTGAGTGAGTCAGTTGTGAGTGCCCTTCAAAATGATGCATGGGTTATAATAATAACCATGGAGTTCTAGTACATGAAAATACATTTAAAATGGGCAAATCATTTATATTTTGTACATTTCTTTCATATTTTTGGGCATGCTTGATAATTGTTCACAGACAAAATTTAATTATGAATATCTAACAATACTCTATCAATAATTCAAAATTTAAAAATCAAAAACAGATTATCCAAATAAATTTATGATCACTTTTTGGAAAAATAATGAGAAGTGATGATTGAAATATATTCAAGATTTATCACCATAAACTTTCAAATCAGTTGAAGGTTATAGAACTCACCGCTGATTACAGAAAATAATTTTATGAACAACTTTTTTCCAATTCTTTACTGAATTTTCCTCCTCACAATCTCTGTTACACCATTAAACCAGAGCCCAGCTATAAGCTTTTTCCTGGCGAAAACTCGTCGTTTTCCGGCGCACTGTTACACAACTTTCTCTTCTTATGAAGAATTCGTTAGGCAAGAAATAAAAAAATATGTAATTTTGTACATTGTAAAGAAGGTACATAGAGGAACCAACCATGACAAACACGCAATTATTTTTTTATTGATACTACGGGTAGGAATTATTCCAATACTTCATAGAATTAAAATTAATACTTTCAAATTGGCAATAATCTCATAGTGCTTGCACTATAATGAATATTCATGACATTCATGGAGAGCCTCAGCATTAAAAAATCATGAAAGTGACTAGTAACAATTAGAAATGAAATAGGGCACGCACAATTTGTATTTGAAAATGGAAATTTTCTTCCGACTTCTCAGCTTAAAATTATCCAATATTTATTCCATTTTAGAAGAAATATGCTTAAGAATGATGAACTGATCGTGATGTAAATAATTCCTTACATATACTTATATACATTTTGAAAATTATTACTTAATTTTTTGGATTGTAATCCACTGTCATCTCACATAAAATATTGAGACTATAATACTATAATACATGTATTGAAATTAAAGAAATGCCTAGGTTCATCTTTGATATATTGCTCCTAGTGACCTTCACTTTTATGTGACACTCTAGAATGAATGAATAGTTGAATGAATATCGGCTTAAATATTCTTTCTTCAGTCTTGAGAATCTCTTTTTGATGTCTGCATCACGTCCCGAGGAATGTCTACTCCTTTATTGCTTGGAGCTAGCACGTACACTGGATTCATAAACTGGTTCGATACTGCAAAAGAATAATTAATAAGATATAAAAATATAATAATAATATAAAAAAGATAATAAGTAACATTTTCAATCGTTTACAAATGACAAATATGAATGATGTACACATTCGCAATTTCATAAATAATAAAGATACATATGAGCCATTCCACGTCAAAATGCACAAAAAATACCAAAAGTTGACCTCCATATTTTTAATTATTTTCTAATCTTTTCTATTTATTATATGGATTAAATAAGTTAACACGTGTATTTCTATTTTTTCTAACTTTATTATTTTCTGACATCTTGTACATTGAAAATTGCTAAAAATGACGCGCATTACTAACTAAAAAATATCGCATACTTGAATTAACTAATTATAGAAAATTCGTTCAAATTCCTCTCGAAACTTATAAAAATGTTTGATTTTGGGGACTTTGCAAAGTATTTAATTTTCATTTTTCAATTTTTTAAAAATTTAAAGTTTGAAAATTGAATATTTTTGTAAACTCGATGAGCTACATTTTTTTAAAAAAATACTTACAAACGCACTAGACTATTGTTGAAAGCTCCAGAGAAAATAAAAGTGGGATCTTAGTAACTTTACAAAATATTAATGTTTTATGAACCAGTGTGTAATAGATTTCTCAACAGAGAGGTTTCTTGCATAACTGGTCGTGGGTTTCTTTCGATGAAGCAGTAATTTAAGTATTCCTTGATGTGGCACAACTTCATGATTGCATTTGGTTATTAAATGACGGATTCTTCACTGACATTTTGGCTGATATTTTGAAATTTTCTAGTCTCTCACAACTTATGAAATATATTGAAACGAATATTGCGTCATCTGCCGGGGCCACTCCGAACTAGATGGTTCAGGGGTATGCGCGGATGGCGACATCTGCCGGCGCCCCCCGAACTAAGTGGTTCCGGGGTATGCGCGGATTGCGACATCTACTGCCCCCCCCCGAACTAAATGATCCCGGAGTGTTCGCGATGTTTATTGCAAGTTCCAGAAAATTCTACGCGGTCGCCAGCCAAGTATAATTACGCAGGTCAGTCTGAAGTGGAAACTGAGCTGTGAAGTGTGTGCATCGCGGTGAATAGCAGTGTAGTGGATTGTGTTGAGTGACGTGAACCGTGGCCAGCGCCGTGAACTGAGTTCAGTGCAGTGGACTTTGGTCAGTGCATCGAACAGTGGTCACTGCGTCGGACGGTGGTCAGTGCAGTGGATTGTGGTCAGTGCAACGGACAGTGGTCAGTGCGTCGGACGGTGCGATAGTGCAAAAGAATTGATCAGTGAAAATAAATAACTATGTATATATCCAACTTCAGAAATTGTCAAGACGTTGAATTTTCAACGTCTTGTCATCTGAGTGAATGATTCGAAAAGTTCCTTAATATCTTTACTGTCAGATTTTTCAATGGACGTCGAAGGATCTTCAGTGTGAAAAAATTTATCTGTGATAGCACGTTGTACTTTCTGAAATTTCTCATGGATACCGTTTTTGTTGCAATTTTCTTTTCTTGACCCGTGTTTCTCCTATTGCAATTAAACTTGTTTATCTTCACTTCATTCTTTTCGCAGACACTTTACGAACTATCTGAAGAGCTTAAATGGTCATTTCCTTATTTTCACTATATTCACTGGACGTTCTTCTACTTTCGTTAATGCCACGGGAGCCACTGATCTCGACACTCTCTTCACTAACGAGAAGCCTGCTTGGAAGCCGACTCCCTTTCTTCCGACATGAATAAAAAATTCGCCAATCTAATGACTCCTCTAAATCAATTCACTAGTAAATCGTGGTTTACGCGTATTGGAGATTTTCTTTTCTTAAGATCGTGACCAGAAATATTAAATGGATTTAAACATCTGTCGTATCTCATACGGTAATCGCCACTGTTGTACAGTGTACACACCAATCACAGAACAAACTTTAGCACTCTTCTTTTTATAAGATGCGTATTGCGACTGATGTTCAGAAAATGTTACTCATGTACCTTGAGAAGTGGTCTGTTACATTTCACGAGCGAAGTCAGGAGGGCATCCCCTTCCTAGGACGCAAAGGGACTCAGCAGTAAAATTAATTTCGCTGACACGAGAAAAAGCAGTAATAGAATTCGTTTCGCTGTTCTCCATCCATTCTGGTAGCAGAGAGAATATCTGAAGTATTAAACACTCTTGAAAACCATATCAGGCAGAAGGTCATTCATTCTATATCGTCATTCAGCACTTGGATCAAAGACTGACCAAACACAATTCGTTAGTGCAAGAGTAGGTAGAGCGCGCCCTCATACTTGCAATTGATTTTTTAGAACTGTATGTGTGGAGTGCCCACTTTTTCCTTATTGTATTTTATAGAAAATTGGACAAGAAATACGCCTATATCGTTTTTCAAATTTTTGTTTCATCGAGTTTATACATAAATTTTCATTTTAAAAAATTAAATTTTTTAAAATGAAATATTTACTTTTTGAAAAACTGATTTAAAGAGGAATAAAAATATACGTATTTCAAAGTTTTAATTGAAACGAACGAGGAATTTTTATATTAAGTACATTCGGAGCAACAATTGATCATATTTTGTAAAGTACGCGTAAAATCCATAATTTAATATAGGCATAACTACACAAATAATCAATTTTCAGGCATATAGGAAATACGTGTCTCTTTTTTTGATATTCAGGTTTAAGAAAAAATCATCCATTTAAACAAATGTCGTGTCAACTCTTGTGCGCTTTGATGTGGAATGGCTCATATTCTACATTATCCTTTGTTTCATATAAATAAAGAATAAATAACTATTGTCAAACAAAAAGAATAAAACAAGTAAAACAATAGTCAATTCAATATTATATAAACTTACGGATCTGCCGTAACGGGTAGACCGGCACTTACTACTACAATACACGCAGAAGCATGTCCAAATCAAGTAGTCAATTTAACATCCTTACCTACGGGCGGGCTTTAGCGTTGTGCCTGCAGTTAACAAACGGAACGCTGAAGCCTGTCTCAATCAAGCAGTGAACTGAACGCCCTTCCCCGCGGGTCTGCCGTAGCGGCTGGCCTGCACTTACTAGTAAAATACACGCAGATGCGTGTCCCAATCAAGTAGTCAATTTAACATCCTTACCTACGGGCGGGCTTTAGCGTTGTGCCTGCAGTTAACAAACGGAATGCTGAAGCCTGTCTCAATCAAGCAGTGAACTGAACGCCCTTACCCGCGGGTCTGCCGTACCGGCTGGCCTGCACTTACTAGTAAAATACACGCAGATGCGTGTCCCAATCAAGTAGTCAATTTAACATCCTTACCTACGGGCGGGCTTTAGTGTTGTGCCTGCAGTTAACAAACGGAACGCTGAAGCCTGTCTCAATCAAGCAGTGCATTGAACGCCCTTACCCGCGGGTCTGCCGTAGCAGCTGGGCCTGCACTTACTACAAAAATGCACGCAGATGCGTGTCCGAATCAAGTAGTCAATTTAACACCCTTACCTACGGTCGAGCTTCAGCGTTGTGCCTGCAGTTAACAAACGGAACGCTTAAGCCTGTCTCAATCAAGCAGTGAACTGAACGCCCTTACCCGCGGGTCTGCCGTAGCGGCTGGACCTGCGCCTGGCGCGCAGCGGCATCTGGCGGCGGCGGCGGCGCCGGCACCAGCAGACGACGGCGCCGGCAGCGGGCGCCAGCAGCAGGGCGAGCACCAGCGCGGCCAGCGAACCCCACAGCGGCAGGTGGTGCGTGTTCGCCCACCACGGCGCCTTCTCCACGCCCAGCCCCGCCTCCGCCTTGGCCACCGCCGCGCACGCGCCGTCCGCCCCGCGCGCCGCCCCCGCCGAGCAGCGGCACTCGCCCGGCGCCACGCACGCGCCCGCGCCGCACCTGCCCAACGGACGTCGCAGTGGCACTCAGGCGCGGAGAGATTGATTGGTTTTTTGATTGATTGATTGATTTCCCACATTATTACTGTGTGCATGATTGATTGATTGATTTTTTGGGCATGTTTTTTCTTTGGAGATGGCGGTGGTCTTCCCCCGCTGGATGGCGAGATCCAGCGCCGACCTACCGTCGCCTAGTGGGGTTTCCCCCGAACCAGGACTCTCCCACCAGCGGGGCACCGCCCCAGCCGGGACAGGCTCTAAGCTCCCGACCGGTCTCCCCAAATATGTGGTAGTGTAGTGCATGTTAGTGTGTGTGTGTGGGTGTGTAAGGGGAGAGGAGAGGACAAGGAATAGGAAGGAAAGATCGCGCGCGGTCCGTGGCCCGTTTGGTAGGGTACTGCTCCGGCATTCGCCTGGTGTTGATCGGAGAAACCACGGAAAACTACCGATCAGAGCAGCCGGCCGCTAGAATTCTCCTCCAGACAGTGACTGTCTAGAATTCTGGAGAATTCTAGCGTAGGCTGTTAAATAATTTGCACTCTCACTTCTAAAAGAAGCAATTTCTCACCTGGATCAATGAACCTGCTCTCTAACAGGTTGTTCGAGCAGTTTGCCTCGTCCATTGAGCAAATGCTCAGATGGACTCTTGTTTTACTTGTTTCCCTTCACATAGCTGCACTTTACCTATGTTTTCTTGAGCTCTCCTTTTCTTAGTTGTGGTACGAATACACCTTAGAGTGTAGCTTACATTGTTAGCAATGTTATAAAATCAAAACTGGAGTTCGCTGAATGACGCAAATAAGTATTACTGGGGTACGAAAAGTTTTAATTTTCAAATATTTCTAACAATACTCTGTTTCTAGATTGGTACTTCGTTGATCATTCAATTATGTATAGAAAAAGGGTGAGGTAGGGATTCTGGAGCTCAAAAAACCGTGTACAGGTTATAATTCTCCACCGTACTTAAAAAAATGTTTTACTGTTTTTTGACAAAATAAATCAAATCAAATTGTTAATCGTCCGTTAAGATCGGTTTTCTCGTTCCAGCCCTTTGCACTCGTGGAGCATCTGTGACATGCCGCCAATGAATGCACTCTGCGGTCGGATGTTTCTGTACACTGCGAGGTCCCACAGCTTGTAAGGTGACAATGGAAAATGGCGGCTTAGCTCGTAGCAAATACTTTGCGTTCCCCCGTTCCAGTTTGTAACTGATTTCGCCAGTCACGGGAGACAATTACCAAACAATGTATAATTGTTTTTATGAACCATTCATATGGAATCAATACTTTATTAAATGCCTATTTGTGAACTATTGTATTGAAATTAAAGTAAGAAATAAATTCTATAAATAAGATTCATTATTTTGGAATTTCCTATGCATACGTTTGGAAGTAAAAAACGTACAATTCTTTAATTTTTAAAGAGGTTTTATTTACTATATTGCTAATACTCTCCACAGTAGTGTCTTCTAATAGGTGCTGTATTTGTGAATCATCCAAATCACTCGTTGTTTTAAAATCACTTGGCTGCTGCAAGATTACACGTACACATGAACAGCACTAGCTATTTCAAATCAGTAAATTGCCAAGTGTATGATAATCCTATCACGTCAACATTATTTAATAATAGAATAGTAGTCCGGATATGTTCAACAATGAAAACTTTATTTTACATACCAGGAAAACACGTGGGCACCTGTGAGATACCCTATGAGTCAATTAGGGATTTTGGCGTGGCATCTTAGAGATGCCCTGCGAGTTGTGAGACACGTCACATCACATACTTATACGAACTAGTCGCCATTATTCTCGTGGCATCTCTGACATGCGGTACAAACTGTAGGGCGTGTATTATGCTCGTTGCATACGAATGCAAAGGGCTAGACCAGTAAAAATCTTTCTTGTAGACTAGTTGGGTAAAAATGTGCAGATGTGATTCACAGAAATACGTTGAACAAGGCTCAATACTCTTAAGGAAATCAAATATGTCGATAAATACGTCGATTCCTGAACATTTGCGTTATCCGGTGAGTGTTAAAAATGTTTGTATACAGATCGACAGAAAATATCAACAACACCAAAAGCAACCACAACCAGAACAACAATAAATAATAGTAATAATAATAATAATAATAATAATAATAATAATAATAATAATAATAATAACAGCTTGTTCAGTATTTTCTAATTCAGTATTAAAGGAAGTGGTGTAGCTTATTGATTCTTTGATCATAAAAAATTATGTAGGCGCATTTCCATTGGCTGAATTTCCGAATTTTTCATACTATTTTCCTCGAGGGGAAAATATGTTTCCTTGTCAAATTACCCATTGTTTCTCTTGTACTTTTTCCTACAACTCCTTCAGAATGACTTTCGTAAAAGATTTGTGAAAAAAAGTATATGTATAAACATATCACACATGCTTATCAATATTTCAGACATTTAAACGTTTTTTAGCATAGAAACAAGCTTTTTTATGCAAAGAATTGCAAAAGATACATTAGTATTACCCCTCAAGTCATCGCATTCATCATTTAAAAACAATTATAATGATCTTCAGAACTCTTACTTAAAAAAAGAATGGATAGTTGTGACAAAAAAACTAATTCAGTCAGCGTACAGAAAATACCTCAATGTTTCAATTGCCAAATCTTATGAATCATGATATTTTAAATACTTCACCATAACAATGAATTTGGAAATTCATATAATTACCGAAATGGCATAATGAAAACAAAGTAAGAAATAAAATAAATACTTATTCTTAATCTATGGAATGTTATCACTTATCAATTTCCTACACTGAACTTCCACTTAACATTAAAAAAATATTTCGTACATCTCTAATGAATATACATTTCAATTACTGAAGGAAAGTATACACCTTCCTTTATATACTTTTTATCAGAACAATGCTCAATGTAGTTGGAATAGTGCATATAGAGACACTTACCCCTTTGGACAATGTGGCTCGCAGGCTGTGGCAGAAGACACTCGGTAACCCTCCAAGCACGTGCAAGTGTCAGGCGCTGTGCACGTACCATTGACGCAATCAGTTCTGCACACCGGTACACACGACGTATTGTCCCTGTGATCCATTACGTAGCCCTTCCAACAAGAACACACATCAGGATCTACACATTCTCCGTTCGTGCAACCTCGGGGACATTCTGGAACACAGCTAGAAGGATCCGTTGAATGCGGAACGTAACCGTGCAGACACGTGCATGTGTTGGGAGCAGTGCACGTGGCATGTTTGCAACCCCCGGGGCAATGCGGCTCGCAGAAATACGGATCCCTCACCCTTCTTTCGAAGCCCTCCTCGCACGTGCACACATGCGGTGCAGTGCACTCCGCATTCACGCAGAGATCTTCGCAGTCGGGGATGCACATAGCCTTGTCGATCGGGTCCTTCACGTGCCCAGAGAAGCACGTGCATTCGTTCGGAGCAGTGCACGTGCTGTTGATACATTCCCGATCGCAGCGTGGTACACATGTTCCCGCGTCCTTTTGGTCTCTGACGTACCCTTTGAAGCACGTGCAGGTGTTCGGGGCTGTGCATTCAGCGTTCCGACATCCTCCCGGGCAGTTGGGATAGCACGTGCTACTGTCTCTGCGGTCCTTGATGAAGCCAGGAAAACAAGTACAATGGCCTGGAGAAGTGCATGTAGAGTTCTTGCAACTAATCGGACAATGTGGTTTACATACGTTGTCGTTTTCTGGGTCCTTTGTAAAGCCAGGTAAGCAGATACATGTATTGGGAGCTGAACAAAACGCATTCTCACAACGCTTCTTACAGTGTGGGCGGCAAAATACGTTCTCTAAACCATCTGGTAAATAGCCTTCTAGGCAGGTGCAGGTATTAGGAGCTGTGCATATAGCGTTCACACACTCATTTTCGCAATGAGGTACGCAGAAGTTGTCGTCCGTTTTGTTCTTAACATACCCAGACAAACAAGTGCACGTTCCGGGAGAGGTGCATGTACTGTTTTTGCACCCACCTGGACAGCTAGGAATACAAGATTTGTCTTTCGAGTTCTTCTCGAATCCACTGAGGCATGTACAAACCCCTGGAGACGTACAGGTAGAGTTTTTACACCCAGAGGGGCAATGTGGAACGCAAACGTTCTGATCTTCGCCATTCTTTACAAAACCGGAGAAACAAGTGCATTTGCCTGGAGATGTACACGTGCTGTTAATGCACTGTGGCTGGCATTGGGGTACACAGACAGACGCATTTCTTGAATCTTTTACATGACCAGGTAAACACACACATTTTCCAGGAGCCGTGCAAGTACCATTTATGCACCCACCTGGGCAATGTGGTACACAGGTATTGGAATCACCACCGGCCTTTACATGGCCAGGCACGCAAGTGCATTTTCCCGGAGCAGTACAGGTGGCGTTCCTACATCCACCATCGCAGTGTGGAATGCAAACAGACTTGTCCCGTGGATCTTTCTTGAAGCCAGAAAGGCACGTGCATGTTGATGGAGCCGTACATTTGGCGTTCTTGCATGCCCGAGGGCAGAAAGGATTGCATTTAGTACTCGACGAGTCATCTGGAATATAACCAGGCAAGCAAGTACACTCTGCGGGAGCTGTGCATTTGGAGTTCACGCATGTCTCAGCGCAGTGTGGTTCACACACAGAAGATGAGTTGGATTTCTTTACATAACCAACGAGACACGAACAAATATCCGGCGCTGTGCACAAAGCATTTTTACAACCGTGAAGGCAATAGGGAACACAGGCAGTATTGTCTGCGGCACTTTTAACGTAGCCAGGTAAACATGTGCATGTACCAGGTGCAGTGCAAGTGGCGTTTTTGCATCCACTTGGACAAATGGGCGAGCACATGGATTTGTCTGACCGATGTTTCTCATAGCCCGGTTTACAAGTGCACGTATTTGGAGCGGTGCAAAGAGAATTTTTGCACTCTCGAGGGCAGTGGGGTAAACATATCGAGTCGTTAGTGGCATCCTTCACATAGCCAGGTTTACAAGTACAAATATTCGGCGACGTACACATGGCATTACTGCACCCCTTTGGGCAATGAGGTTTACATGCTGATTTGTCACTCTCGTCTTTTATAAATCCAGATAAACAAGAACAAACGCCTGGCGATGTACAAGTTGCATTCTTGCAGCCAGACGGGCAAGTAGGATTACACACTGAGGGGTTACTGCGGTCCTTGATATATCCAGGAAGACAAGTGCATGTTCCAGGAGAAGTACATAGCGCATTTTTGCACGGAGAAGAACAATGTGGTACACACGTGCTGTTATCATCCGCTTTCTTTAAATAGCCGGGTAAACAGGTGCACGTATTCGGCGACGTGCATGAAGCGTTCCGACATCCCCTCGGACAGTGAGGCACACACTTACTGGCATCGCTATCATCTTTCACGTGCCCCGGAACACAGCTACACGTGTCCGGTGCGGTGCAGGTAGCATTCTCGCACGCGGTCGCACAAAACGGCAAGCACGTGGTCGGGTCCTTGGGGTCGGGTCGATGTCCCGGAAGGCAGGTGCAGGTGTCGGGCGCGGAGCACGTGGCGTTGCGACAGCCGGCGGTGCATCGCGGGACGCACGTGCCGCGTTCCTCCGGGTGCGGGTCGTGGCCGGGATGGCACGTGCAGGTGTCGGGTGCGCTGCAGTCGCCGTGGCGGCAGCCGCTGGCGCAGAAGGGGCGGCACGTGGAGGCGTCGGCGGGGTCGAGCGCGTGGCCGGCGATGCACGCGCACAGGTTGGGCGCCAGGCACGTGGCGTTGCGGCACGGCCGCGGGCAGACGGGGCGGCACGCGCCCACACGCGAGTGGTCCACCTGCGGCAGAGCGGCGGCCCCGGGCCTTCACACACTTCCATTTATTCATTGATTTTATTTATTTATTTATTTATTTATTTATTTATTTATTTATTTATTTATTTATTTATTTATTTATTTATTTATTTATTTATTTATTTATTTATTTATTTATTTATTTATTTATTTATTTATTTATTCATTCATTCTCGTGTTTCCAGGGGCGTCAACTGCTTTGGTCATTAGTCCCGTTAGTGTAGTGCATGTTTTTTCCTCGAGAGATGGCAGTGATCTTTCCCCGCTCGATGGCGAGATCCGGCGCCGACCTACCGTCGGCTACTGGGGTTTCCCCCTAACCAGGACTCTCCCACCAGCGGGGCACCGCCCCAGCCGGGACAAGCTCTAAGCTCCCGACCGGTCTCCCGGAATTATGGTAGTGTAGTGCATGTTAGTGTAAGTTCACACACTTCAAATTGAGCGAAAAAAGTGATGTTCTTCCCACAAACTAAGCGGCTCATCGCTTTTTTTAATTGATTTCTTCTTGTTCGACAATACAGTCTTTCAAGGGTTTTAAAAATACATAAGATTATTATATGACAATTTTGGATTGGCCATCCATAAGGTAAGTGAGGTTTAAACTCTGACATAATTATTGATTTAATGTTATTGTTAATTAAAAAGAGAAAGGAATATGATTATGTTAATCGGAGGATACAGTGGTTTACGGGGGCTTGAATTTGTCTTCGGGAAATCTTGACTTTATGCGTGGGTGGACCGCATTTTTTCCCATGTTAAAAATGATGGTACTTGGTGAGGTATGCAGATTGTTGTAAAAATTGTTAGCTAATTTAGCCATGGTCTCTTCTAATTTTGTAATTTTCAATTCTCGATTAGTCTGTTCATTTGTAATGAAACAGGGGGCATTTAAAGTATTTCTCAGAAATATATTTTGAATTACTTTGATTTTATTAATATTGCTAGGAGCTGCACCTCCCCAGATTGGGCATCCATAGGTTATAGTAGGAAGGATTATTGATTTGAATATTAGCAGTCGGCATTCGATTTTCAATGACTGGTTTAATATTGGAAATAATTTTGAAATTTTTGCTTTTGTTTTATTTGCAACCGCATTGATGTGCGGTTTCCATGTTAATCTTTTATCAAATAAAATGCCAAGGTATTTTACTGGTGAGGAGGCCCATGGTATTTTCGTTCCTAGAATTGATAGCTCAGTTAGATTTCGTGGTCTACAAAGGGTGAAGATTTTTGCCACACTTTTATCTGGGTTAATTTTAACTCTCCAATTCTGTATCCAGTTTATGTACTCATCGAGATGATTTTGTATGCAATCTTTCGCTAGTAAGATATCGGAATTTGTAGAAAATAGGGCTGTGTCATCCGCGTATAATGCAATTTTGGAATCAGCGTGAATTGGTATGTCATGGGTATAATGTTGGAGAGAGTACTGATCCTTGTGGTACTCCTGCAGTTATTGGGTAAAATTCTGAAGTAGAGTTGTTGATTTTAACGGTAAATGTTCTGTTAGATATGAAACTTTGAATGATTTTTATTAGGTATTCGGGGATTCCCAGTCGAAACACTTTGTATACGAATCCTGAGTGCCACGGCTCATCGCTGGAGATGGATGCCTCTATTTCAGACGTGCATTGGGTTACGGTTTTTAAGGCCAAACAAACGATGTTGACTTTAATAACATATTTACTCACAAGATAAACGGCTTTTAATCGCTAATCATCATCTACAGATGTACTCGGTCATCGAATGGTGGCTCCCAGACGGCAGATCTGGCGATTACGAATCAACCGACGAAGACTGCTCAATAAAATCAGATAACGGAAGAGACTAAAGTCATTAGCACCCGTGTCAAATTATTTTAAGACCAGTACACAATATTGCAGTGCCGAGATAACGAAGGCAAATTGAAATTTTTAAATGGAAAGCAAAATAAAACTGAAAAGGAACGTATCCTAATAAAAGGGTTTGGCAGAAAAATGCCAAGTAGTTACTTCAAATCTCGGGGTAAAGGCCAATAGTTGGCATTATCATCTCTCAGATAAGACTGTAGAAGTTAGTCTCTCGTAAATAACGTGAATAAGCGGAAGAAGAAGGAAAAGATGAAGGGGCGAAAGAAGAAGGTAAGGAAGGAGGAAGTGGGGAAGAAAAAACGAGAAGGAGGTGAATTAGAGAATACAACGGGGAAAGATAAGATTTCGAAGAAGAAAAGAAGAAAGAGGAGAAGGAAAAAATCAGGGAATGACAATGCGAATAAAGAGAAGAAAAGAGTGAAGAATAACAAGGGAAGAAGAAGAAGAAAAAAGAAGAAGAAGAAGAAGAAGAAGAACTGCACTACACAGAATTAATTACTTTTTGTGCCTAAAAAACTACCATAGGATATAAATAAATACCCTGGAAACACTGGGATCTTCAAAAGTAAATATTTACAATACTGAAATAAATACGTAATTTATAAATGGAGTGGAGAGTGGAGTGGAGAGTGGAGTGTGGAGAGTGGAGTGTGGAGAGTGGAGTGTGGAGAGTGGAGTGTGGAGAGTGGAGTGTGGAGAGTGGAGTGTGGAGAGTGGAGTGTGGAGAGTGGAGTGTGGAGAGTGGAGTGTGGAGAGTGGAGTGTGGAGAGTGGAGTGTGGAGAGTGGAGTGTGGAGAGTGGAGTGTGGAGAGTGGAGTGTGAAGAGAGGAGTGTGGAGAGTGGAGAGTGGAGTGTGAAGAGAGGAGTGTGGAGAGTGGAGAGTGGAGTGTGAAGAGAGGAGTGTGGAGAGTGGAGGGTGGAGAGAGGAGTGTGGAGAGTGGAGGTGAAGAGGGAGGTGGAGAGTGGAGAGGGAGGGTGGGGGAGGGAGGCGGGGAGGAGTGAGAGTGTGGAGAGGAAGTGGAGTGTGGAGAGTGGAGTGTGGAGAGTGGAGTGTGGGGAGTGGAGTGTGGAGAGTGGAGTGTGGAGAGTCGACTGTGAGAGTGGAGTGAGGAGTGTGGAGAGTGGAGTGTGGAGAGTGGAGAGTGGAGAGTGGAATGTGGAGTGTGGAGAGTGGAGTGTATAGAGTGGAGTGTGGAGAGTGGAGAGTGGAGTGTGGAGTGTAGAGTGTGGAGTGTGGAGAGTGGAGTGTGGAGTGAGGAGTGAGAGTGGAGTGTGGAGAGTGGAGTGTGGAGAGTGGAGTGTGGAGAGTGGAGTGTGGAGAGTGGAGTGTGGAGAGTGGAGTGTGGAGAGTGGAGTGTGGAGAGTGGAGTGTGGAGAGTGGAGTGTGGAGAGTGGAGTGTGGAGAGTGGAGTGTGGGGAGTGGAGTGTGGAGAGTGGAGTGTGGAGAGTCGACTGTGAGAGTGGAGTGAGGAGTGTGGAGATTGGAGTGTGGAGAGTGGAGAGGGAGTGTGGAGAGTGGAGTGTGGAGAGTGGAGTGTGAAGAGAGGAGTGTGGAGAGTGGAGAGTGGAGTGTGAAGAGAGGAGTGTGGAGAGTGGAGTGTGAAGAGAGGAGTGTGGAGAGTGGAGTGTGGAGTGTGGAGAGTGGAGTGTGAAGTGTGGAGAGTGGAGTGTGGAGTATGGAGAGTGGAGTGTGGAGAGTGGAGTGTGGAGAGTGGAGTGTGAAGAGTGGAGTGAGGAGAGTGGAGTGTGGAGAGTGGAGTGTGGAGAGTGGAGTGAGGAGTGTGGAGCAGCGTGGTTACCTCCCATCCGTCGAGGCAGCCGCACTCGCCGGGCCGCACGCAGATGCCGCGCGTGCATCCTCCGGGGCAGACGGCGGCGCAGTCCTTCCCGCCGCGCCCCGCCGGCGCGTAGCCCTCCAGGCACCTGCGCACACCGCGCGCGCGCTCACATCCACGCCACACCACACGGGCAACACAGCTACGTCCAATTCAGCCGGAGAATTCTACAGGCCGGTTGCTCTGATCGGTAATTTTCCTTGGTTTATCCGAACAACACCACACGAATGCCCGAGCAGTACCCTAACAAACGGGATACAGACGCACGCGATCTTTCCTTCCTCGTCCTATCCTCACCCTCTGCACACACACTACTAACAGGCACTACATGACCACATAGCCGGGAGATCGTTTGGCAGCTTAGAGCTGGTCCCGGCTGGGGCGGTGCTCCGCTGGTGGGAGATGCCTGCTTCGGGAAAACCCAGCGTGCTTTTAGCCTGACGTTTAGCTCGGCGCCGGATCTCGCCATCCAGAGGGGGGAGATCGTCACCACTACTCGCGATAATAAATCCACTAAACTACGGGACAAATGATCTCAGCCGTTGTCGCGCCCGGAATCACAATCAATAACAAATTAATACAAGTGAGAACTCATAAGAAGCGCCAACACTACTTTCTGCTAAAGCCATATTTGCATAGGAGAAAACCAAGTCTATACAAATGGTAAAAGGTTTTAAAGTAACTTTCTTCTTCATTCAATTCTTGAAGTGCACCAAATATTGAGAATATCATGAATTTAAAGATGACATTACTAATTTTACAATTTGAAATGTATTTGAAGTTGCTGGGAAGGTTAATTACGATTTTTAGTCTTTGAATAGATTTTGATTAAAACGAGGCAACACGTCATTTCAAAGAATGTTTTGGTTTCTATTTTGAAACATTTTCAAGCGATTTAGACATTTTTTAATTCTTATATCTAATGTAAATGATTTAAGCCGTGATCTGATCATTTGTTTTACTAGAGTACGCCACGGTCGCCCTCTGAATCGGATTTTTGAAGAAATTTGTTTTCTTCGTGGTATGAGAGAAGTGTACCAACACTTACTTCATCAAAACATACAGTGTAAATACGATACCAACAATTTGAAAAGAAAGAAAAACATTGTATACTAAATAAATATAATAACAGAAAATAGAATTGCTTTGTCTCCCTCAAGGAATTTAACTTCAAAATTAAATATACAAATAATTTAACGCAGAATTACTAAAGATTATTTACATCTTTAATTTATCGTGGAAAATGCTTCCTTCACACTATCTACTGTACTTCCCACACATTTTCCTAGTTAAACTAACTTTTAAAAAATTTTCACAAATACACTAAAATGAGTATAGTAGAAATCCGACGTCCTACTACTTATAACGTAATGACTAATGAGAAAGATGCTACAAACTACACGCTCCCAAATTACTTTCAAGAAAATTCATTGAAAATAGATATATCATTTAGTACAGAATACATGCATTCTGAAGATCCATCGTCGTGATTTGCACTCTGAAAAACCCCTGTATAACTTTACTGCTGAGATGCAGATCAAAACTCTTAAGCAAAAAACCTGCTATATCATTTGGAATAGAAAATATTTCTGGGTTTCTCATAACGATCGAGGTCGACTTGTGGTTTCCGTCTGATTCATCCTCCATACTCCATTTGGAGAGAGACTTTGCCACCAACTCTATAATTAGAAAACACGCAACAAACAGTAAACACACGCATGTGCGAGCAAGCATGTGGAAAATCACGAGTATGTTCTCGGCCCGTTTGAACTTGCACATGGACTTGAATCATTCTCTGATCATTCGACACACACACACACACACACGTACATACAAAAACGCACTCGCTCGCATATAACTATGCTCATAGCCACAATGGACCTTTTTACGTGTTTAAATGAGCACAATCGCTTATACGCACACTTTTGGCTTCGCAAACACACCAATTCAAGAAGATGCGTATAACAAACACAAACAAAGAACACGTACGGAGTACGAGGATGGTCACGAAATCAAAGATCTGGGTCTGTGATCAGAATCGTGATTATCTCAAGCATTTTTAATTATTACTATTTTCCACATTTCTACTATTGGAATTCTACAATAATTCTAAAATTATCTTAAACGACTCGCAGTTCGTCTCCGGTTCGACTCATTCTACGGTGAAGCAGCTTCCAATTCAGAGCGGCCAGCAGTCTCCATCGCCCATCTGGCCCTCCCAGAAGTTTGCTCACACTCTTACAGACACACGTGAAGAGTCCACATGCTCTAAAAATCATTGTTCTCATAGATGTACTCTCTCTCTCTCTTTCTCTTTCTCTCTCTTTCTCTCTCTCTTTCTCTCTCTCTTTCTCTCTCTCTCTTTCTCTGTCTCTCTCTCTCTGTGTCTCTCTCTGTGTCTCTCTGTCTCTCTCTCTCTCTCTCTCTCTCTCTCTCTCTCTCTCTCTCTCTCTCTCTCTCTCTCTCTTTCTGATATACGTATACCCATCAACCTGGACACGAATGACCAACACGAATTCTAAAAATGAAAACAATAAATACCAACAACAGACTCGAACAATGAACCCGCATATCACACACACACACACACACACACACATCACTTTTGCACCCGTAAATGCTCTTAAAATTTTATTGCGTCTAAGCTTATTGCCAATGTGATTAATTCAGAGATATTTCTATCCATCCTACAAGCGACTCTCCAAAATGTCTCGAATGCAACACGCTTCCCAATGAGGTAGAACAAAACTCCGCATCAGTGCGGCATGTTATCTCCACTCATAGTCATATAATGCAAGAACGGCATTCAAGGACTCTTTTGGAAGCCGGGATATATCTCCTGGCTCCATTTTGTGTCATTACAGTTTAGCTCAAAGGCATACAATGCTACATATCAATGGTTCCTAAGAAAATCTTTAAATCTATTCTTTCAAAACCAAAGCTGATGAGAAACACTGAAATATTAAGCAGGAAAGAATATTAAGAACATAAAACAATTTATACCAAGCTTTTCAGAGTGCTTTTATATTTTGAATTATTTTCAAAAACTATACTTATCCCTAATATGATATTTATGGTGGCGATAAAAGCTATATTTAAATATTCAGAAGCAAAATAAGGAACCATTAGCTCTATGAATCAAGGGAAACAATGAAAACCTGATTGAGATGGAGGTCAGTTGACCCAAAATTCAGTTACAATTTTTTTAAAGATATACTGAATTTAACAGGTGTGTGTAGCACTAAAATAAACACACTTGGTTACTTTTTTCTGATATTTCTTTACAATAATAAACGTTTAAGTTAAAATTCTACTGGAAATGGGGTGTTTAACTAAATTAATCTTCGTTATGCCACACTTGCCTTGGACCGAAAAGAGCTTTACATCCGATTATCGGTATTAGTGTCACTAAATTGCAAATGAACATTTGTTACATTTAAAAAAAATACATTTTCTTGTTATTGATGGTTTTCATAGGATCTTATAATGTTTCTGGAAATGTGTTGGATATGCTAAAAATATACTGGGGACAGCTCCTTCTCTTCGTCTTTTCTCCTTAGTTAAATCCATACCTTCTGGAAAGAAATGCGAGCAAACAGATGAAACAGATTGTTGAATAACCATCAACGAACACGAACAACAAAATCAAACAACGAACACGAACAAAGATCAACAAGCACGAACAACGAACACGAACAACGATCGACAAACATGAACAACGAACACGAACAACGTACAAGAACAACGAACACGAACAACGGGCGTGGGTAACGAACACACATTCACAAAACCACCTGCGGGAAAGGCACCCCTGACCTTCCTGATTCCCAACGCCTCTAGAGACTTCATCGTTATTTTACGTGACTCACCTGCACGTCTCGGGAGCAACGCACACCCCGTTGAGGCAGCCTCCGCTGCAGAGCGGCTCGCATCCTCCACGTCCGTCCTCGGCCTCTCGGAAGCCTTCGGCGCAGGCGCACACGTTGGGCGCGGTGCAGTGCGAGCGCGCGGGGCACGGCGGCTCGCAGCGCGGCCGGCAGTCGGACGTGTCCCCCGCCGTCCCGCCGCCGCCACCGCCGCCGCCGCCACCGCCGCCGGCCACCGCCGGCTCGTAGCCCGCGAAGCACGCGCACGTGTCGGGCCCCACGCAGCGCCCGTTGCGGCAGCCACGCGCGCACCGGAACACGCACACGCCGCCAGACATCTGAGGCACGCACGGCGCGCACGGAGGTAGCGAGAAATTACTTTCAGGAGGCGCTCCCAGGTTTTGATAGGGCATTTTTTTTCTAGCCGATTCTAACTAGAATCAAGAGTTACCGAGTTTAGCAGTGGTTTCCAGACGGTGGTACGCTTACCACTGACGCAAAATGAAATTCAGATAGTACGAAACCTAGCACGGGGAAAAAGTATTAAAATAGGTAACCTATAGTTAAATGGAATATTGAAAATTAGTGGTAATGAATAAATGCAACTCTGCAGCTTTAAACTTACACTGATGTATGTATTTACAGGAGAAGGTCTACTGCTTCCAGCTGCATCCATTCAAATAAGATACGCATTGTTGTTCAAACAATGTAGGCTCCACATGCAAAATTCTTTTTATATCACTCCAATGGTCCATTGCGTACGTTTAGAGAACTCAGCTCCTCATTTTTGTACGTTTGATTTATTTGAAAAAAATCCATTAGTTACAGATATTTCAGAATAATGGTACGCCAAACCCCCCTTGAACGGTACATGAGAACTCTATGCACCCACTGGCAACTCTTGGCTTATAATGTTCGAAACAAATTGGATGAACACCCCCCACCCAACTCCGAGTGCGCCATCGCCTCCTACGCAGCCAACAACGCGTTTTTAAAGAGGAGGACGAACGACCTGAACAAAGCGGGGGAGGGCTCCTCACACATGACCTTGAGCCACCGATATTTCCTACCGTCCCATTCGAGAGCTACGCTTGCCTCCGGAGTTAAAGAAGACACCCCGACTTCTTTTCACTCAACGCGAGATTCTGGGGCTCCAGAAAGTGTCCGCAGATTATACGTCTCTCTCACACGTCACAGTTTCTACTATATTTTGACGAAAACCAATAAAAGGGAAGGAAATGTGTGGCTCACCTCGTACGAACAAATTTTTTAGTTTTTGAAAGTTGCTGACCTTGATTTGTAGGCACCATTATTCACTCATTCAGCTATGTATAGTAACAGGGTGAGGAAGAAATTCTGGAGCTCAAGAAAATGACCGCAGTTAATACGTCTCCCCAATACGTCCCAAACAATTTCTACTGTTTTTGGCGAAAATCAATGAAAGGGAAAGAAATGGGAGGGTCATCCGTACGAACGAAAATATCTAGTTTTTCAATGTTGCAAAGTTTTCTTTGTTGGTACGTTTATTTATTCGTCATTTAACTATGTTTAGCAAAAGGGTGTGGAAGTGATTCTGGAGCTCAAGAAAACGTGCAAAGATTGTACGTCTCCCTCATGCGTCACGGTTTTCAGTGTTTTTGACGAAAACCAATCAACGAGAAGAAAATGCGTGGCTCATCTCGTGCGAACGAAAATTTCTAGTTTTTAAATCTGACTAAGATTTGATATCATTTAATTTTTTTAGTCAAAAAAACAGAAAAAACTGGATGTGAAGTATGGGGGAACAACCCAACATTTTAACTACAAATAGTTGAAAAATTAATAAAACTTTAAAAAATAAACAAACAAAATAAGTAATAACAAAATTTAAAAAGGCATGAGATAAGCAAAATTTGAAATACTAGACATGTTCGTCAGCGAGTTACGTAAAACTTATAGCAGCGGTAAACGAAGTGCAGATATGAATTTTCTGAATTGCTAACAACACAGTAACTCACCCTCAGCTCTACTCCTACCCTCATAAGCAAAAGGAGAACTCTAAAATGAGGGCAAAGTGAAGCTACATGTCCAGAAGCAAAACAAGGGGCCATCTCAGCATTTGCTCAATGGATCAGGGAAACCGGATAATAACCTGATCTAGATAGGGGTCATTGATCCGGACGAACTTTGCATTGTTGGTACTTTTATTCATTCATCATTCAACTATGTTCAGTAGCCCCAAAAAACGTGCGAATATTCTACGTCACGTACAGTTTGTACTGCGCTTTTTCCTTGCAAGGGCGTGGCCGTCTCACCTCGTATCCGGGCAGGCAGACGCAGGTGTCGGGCGCGACGCAGCGCCCGTTGACGCAGCCGCCGGCGCAGCTGGGCGCGCAGCGGCCGCCGGCGCCCGGCGCGAAGCCCTGCGGGCAGACGCAGCGGCCCGGCGACACGCACTCGCCGCCCGCGCAGCCGCCGGGGCAGTCGGGCGCGCAGCCGCGCAGGCGGTCGCGCTTGTAGCCCGCGCAGCACTTGCTCACCACGCGCGACATGCGCCTGCGCTGCGGACGCAAACACACGGCTGCTGCTTAGTTGTTCCGCGAGCGCGTCAACTACTGGGGGGGGGTGTTGTCCGTCATTAGTCCCGTAAGTGTAGTGCGTGTTTTTTCATCTGGAGGTGCCGGTGATCTTCACCCGTTGGATGGCGAGATCCGGCGCCGAGCTACCGTCGCCTAGCGGGGTTTCCCTCAACAAGGTATCTTCCACCAGCAGGGCACCACCCCCAGACGGGTTGGTTGGTTTTTCATGTTTCCGGGCGCGTCAACTGCTTTGGTCATTAGTCCCGTTAGTGTAGTGCATGTTTTTTCTCGGGAGATGGCGGTGATCTTCCCCCGCTGGATGGCGAGATCCGGCGCCGACCTACCGTCGGCTAGTGGGGTTATCCCCTAACCATGACTCTCCCACCACCGGGGCACTGCCCCAGCCGGGACAAGCTCTAAGCTCCCGACCGGTCTCCCGGAATATGTGGTAGTGTAGTGCATGTTAGTGTAAGTGAGGGTGTGTAAGGGGAGAGGATAGGACAAGGAAGAGGAAGGACAGATCGCGCGCGCGGTCCGTGGCCCGTTTGTTAGGGTACTGCTCCGGCATTCGCCTGGTGTAGATCGGAGAAACCACGGAAAACTACTGATCAGAGCAGCCGGCCGCTAGAATTCTCCTCCAGACAGCGACTGAATTCGACCTAGCTGAAAAGCTAGTGTAAAAAATTCCTGCCGCCGTCAGGACTCGAACCTAGGACCTCCCGGACAGAGGCATTGCAGTGACATCAGTTGATGCACTGAGCTACCGCTCCCGGTTTAATGGTCGGCTGCTGCTTAGTCATTCCGCGGGCGCGTCAACTACTGGGAGGGGGGTCATTAGTCCCGTAAGTGTAGTGCGTGTTTTTTTATCTGGAGGTGGCGGTTATCTTCACCCGCTGGATGGCGAGATCCGGCGGCGACCTACTGTCCTCTAGCGGGGTTTCCCACAATCAGGTATCTCCCATCAGCAGGGCACTACCCCCAGACGGGACAAGTTCCACCTATACAATTCTCCTCCAGTTGTTCAATTCTTCAGCTTCGTCCGTCGGAACCTGAACGGGAATGCTCAGCGCAACCGCCCTTGCTCGGCATGCATGACTCATCATGCGCCAGACCACTCTGTGTGAATGGGAATGGCAATGAATGAACGAGTTGACGAAAGGTTAATGAAAAACAAACGAATGGTAATAGTATTAAATGAATCAACCAATCAGTGGGTTCAAAAGTTAGTTTTAAACAAATAAATAAAAAATGAATGAATTAAACAGTAAATGCAATGCATAAAAATGCATAATCGATGCATAAAGAATGAATAAGTTAAAGCTCAGGTTGCAGGCGCGCTTGTAGAGCGCCCAGCACTTGCTCACCACGTGCAACTTTCGCTCGCGCTGCGTCACGCAACACGCTGAGAACGGGAATGGGAGAGAATGAATGTGAACTTCAATGTAAAATGTTGTCAAACGTAAAAGTCAACACCAAAATCAATGAATGGGTAAATGGATAAATTAATATGAACGAGACGTCAATGGGCGAATGCCAATGGAAATTGGGAGCGATGGGTAACGATGGGTAGCGATGGGGAGCGATAGCTATAACCCAGAAATATACATCTTATTATATGTTATTATGAACTAGAGAATAAATCTCGAACACTAGACACCTAAGTAGAAACAACAAGAACAATGAATGGTGAAAAGGCGTTCTAAGATTACATTTCCTTCAGTATAATCATGACGAATCATACAAAATATTTAGTATGTGGCTGTATTAAGTAATTTGTATATAAATGTCGGTTTGAAAAAAAGGAGTTAATGTTTACAAAAAAAAAAAAAAAAGAAAAAAAAAAAGAAATCTGACATTTAAAATATTGACTACCATAATTCATATGATATATTGCTTGTCTGGATATATTTTGGTCTACTTATATTTAACTGTTGGTAAGAATGGAATTACTCATGTTAATGTTGTACGAGAGTAATTACGTAAAATTTCAATTAATTGAAATTAATTATTAGGAAATAACCAGATATGTGAAATGTTTGTTTAAAAATTCAAAGTGGAACGAGGTTCAATGATTAATGGACATAGAAATCAAAACCGACCGGAACAGAAAAGTCTTCACTGACAAGATAGCAACGCAGAGATACAGAAGTGTGTATTTCCTGTCTCAATAAGGCTGCTCTGCCGTTTTATTGTTCTGTAGTGAACAATTATTCATTATTTAAACGTTTTAAGATAACATCTAGAAACATTAGATCTCCAAATACTCTGTAACAAACTAAATTTATCCTAGTATTAACACTGACAAAAAATATACTTATCCGAATTTTCGATACTAGTTACATACAACGCTACTGTACATCTAGGTAGGTCGAATTCGACTCACTGCTTGGAAAATTCATTCTAGAGGCCGGTGGCTCTGTTTGATAGTTCTCCTTGGTTTTCCAACCAATAACAGGCGAATGCGGGAACAGTCCACAGACTTCGCGCGATCTTTCCTTCCTCATTCTTGTCCCTTTCTCTCCCCTTGCAACCAAACATGCATCTACTCTTACAGTCGCAAGCTCAGAGGTTGGCCGGGCTCAGGAGATGGAGATCCCAAGAGGAGGAAACCTCGTCATCTCCCAAGATATAATGTGAACTGCACTTACGGTACTAATGAGCGTAGTTGACGCGCTTGTAAACACTTTATAATCAATCTATCAATCAATTTTTCTCTCTACTTCGTCCCTCCCTTCCTTTCTCCCTCCTTCTCCCGCTCTCTGTATATCTCTACATCCATATGAGTATACCGGGAGCGGTAGCTCAGAGCATCAACTGATGTCACTGCAGCGCCTCTGACCGGGAGGTCCTAGGTTCCCACTCCCCACGGCAGGATTTTCGACACTAGCCCTTCAGCTTGGTCGAATTCAGTCGCTGTCTGGAGGAGAATTCTAGCGGCCGGCTGCTCTGATCGGTAGTTTTCCGTGGTTTCTCCGATCAACACCAGGCGAATGCCGGAGCAGTACCCTAACAAACGGGCCACGGACCGCGCGCGATCTGTCCTTCCCATTCCTTGTCCTATCCTCTCCCTTTACACACACAGACACTCACACTAACATGCACTACACTACCACATATCCCGGGAGACCGGTCGGGAGCTTAGAGCTTGTCCCGGCTGGGGCGGTGCCCCGCTGGCGGGAGAGTCTCGGTTAGGGGGAAACCCCACTAGCCGACGGTAGGTCGGCGCCGGATCTCGCCATCCATTGGGGGAAGATCACAGCCATCTCCCGAGAAAAAACATGCACTACACTAACGGGACTAATGACCACAGTAGTTGACGCACCCGGAAACATGAAAAAATCAATCAATCCATATGAGTAGTAATAAAATAGAGATATTACATCCAGACCCACACTACTACATTTTGCACGTAAGGGTGCGGCCAGAGTGCATAAATATGGCCAAACTCCCGTTCAGACCGATTAAGAACATTTCAAACTCCTACTAGAACTAAGGCCTGGGAGCTCTACGTGTTACACTTTCTGGCAAACGACTTGCAAGTCGAAAAATGTTTATCAAATGTACTTGAATTATTCTGCTGCATTGAGGCATTCAGCATGGACATAGATATACTTGTTTAGTTTATGAACGAAGAACTTTATGGAAGACCTCGGATTCAAATCTCCGAATTTATGACAGTGAAATTCAGACAAAATTATTAAAATGTGTTGCTAATAGTTTCTGCTAAAAGTGAACATAACCTCACTAATGTCATAGGTACGTGAAGTTCCTTTTACCAACATATCACTAATGTCAATGCAAACGCGTCGTATCAAACACAGCTCTCAGCAGTTTTAATCTTTCCTATTACATGTCATCTGTACGCTATGAATAAAAGACAAAAGTATGGTGCAGTCAAATGCAGTGTGACTGCAACCGTTCGAAAGAATTAGTCAACCATTTGCGCCAGAAAGTTTCATCGGCCAAACGCGGATCCATTCTGTCACTTCTAAAGTTGAAATAAGAGTTATATTTTCGAATATTATTCATTAAATCGGCGATATTCATTAAATCATTATTCACTAAATCGGCGATTTAGTTTGACACACTATTGGAGTATCTATATTCATCAGAGGAGTTTTCTAACATCCTAAATTCCACTGATAGTGACAACGGAAGTATTAGTTCTTGAGTACTTCATTTTCCCCAGCTTTCAAAGTTTTAACTTTGCCAAAAAATATAAATTTCGAATATAAATTATTCGAATTATAAATCCACTTTGAAAAATAATTTGACATTAAATTACAGAATCAGGATCAACAGAACAGAATTACACAGAATTACAGAATCAGGATCAACGTTCCAACTTCAATGAGATGTGTGGTATGCTTGATTCTTTACCTAAGAAAATAAACGAATTTGATAAAAATCAAACATGAATAATATTATCACATGTAGATGAACAAGTGAAATATTTCTGCAAATGAACAAGTAGAATAATTTTGAAAGCTATATAGGCTAATATAATTTGGAAGCTTTCTGTTCAAGGATTTTTGACGTTAAATGGAAGGAAGAAAGGCCATAACACGTCATTTGAAACCAACTCTTGATTATTTATGATTGTGCTTGACCACAGCTTGATATTGTGAGGTTTCCTTCGAAACAAATGGGATGACACATACTGTGAACTTCCGCCTACCAAAGAATCCGGCGCAGAAACAGAGATAAAAACAGTGACGTCTTTGTTCCTGAAGCTTTCTTTGTCCAAACCCAGTTAAACGAAATGCGATTGCACCAAAAAGGTGGGCCTTATAAAGAAAATTACAAGCAATACATTTTTCTTTCCTGATTTTCGGTCAATCGTAGAATTTATTATTGAAATGGGTTATATTTCTCACAGTAAACCAATGCACTGCATCAAAAAATACTACATACACATTTCACGTGATACAAATGTATTATGTAATTCATCACAAAAGCAATAAATATGCAGGCACGAAATTTTAATATTATTTTTAGATTCTTATAAAGAATGCATTATTTAAACAATGAGTTATTTAAAAATACACTTGTATACAAATGCTTACATTCACTTTTGTCTATAGTAGTTCCTACGGAGAGGAAAAGAGTTAGGAAATATATAAGTCATAATAAGCTTACCTGCTGAATCAAATTTCCACTGGCGTCTTTTTCCTTGTAAGTAACCCAGTAACTGCAAATAAATATTACAGATAAATAGAATTATACAACGATTTTTGAACGATTGATTTTAAAATAAGTTAACAAATCTCTCCTTGGATAGCAACGACAACAACAACAACAACAATAATAATAATAATAATAATAATAATAATAATAATAATAATAATAATAATAATAATAATAATAATTAGTGGTTTGCACAAGCGAAAATTCTGCTGATCAAAACAGCACACAATTATTATTAGAAAAGTAGCACATACACTGCAGAAGAACAACAAATAACTTTCTTTCATGTAACACTACAATGGATTTCTTAAACAAAATATAATTTTTAATAATAAAAATATTTTTATAGTAATAAATTTAATCAATAATAATAAATAAAGTTCATAATAATTTTAAATAATAAATATTTTAACAAAAAAGCCTTCAGAAATTGTACAATAACATTGTATAATGGATATATAGCACAAAAGTTCTTTACACACCAAGAATATCTAAAAAGTATTTAACAGAGTCTGGTCTCTTCTTTGGAGTCTAGCTGTTGTATGACGTCAGCTGAATCGTAAGTAGTGACTCACCGGGTATGAGAATTCAGTCGTTACTCGCAGTATGAGAATAGACGGGAACTAGTGATGCTACAGAATGGCACAGACTTTCTCGTAGTAAAGTCGCCGAAAAAAATTCAAACTTTTGCAATTTTCGAAAATTCAGAGTTAACCATGAAAATACGACATTTGTCACTTTTATAAGAGTATTTTACCCTAATCTTACAAGAAATATAAAGAAAAAACTTAGTCGTTTTTGAGAGAAATTTGAAAATGTCCAAAGGGCTTCATCTAATGTACCACCAAATTTTAAAGAATGTTTTTCAAAATATCAAAGCTTCAACTAG
The DNA here is from genome assembly GCA_011170035.1 of Teleogryllus occipitalis. Taxonomy (NCBI): domain Eukaryota; kingdom Metazoa; phylum Arthropoda; class Insecta; order Orthoptera; family Gryllidae; genus Teleogryllus; species Teleogryllus occipitalis. Next base: position 107,847 of record BLKR01009304.1, read on the forward strand.
AGCCAGATGGACAGAAGTTATTTCAATTTTGAAAAAATCCTACCCATCGTTTCGGTGCTAGAAGTGTTCACAGACGGACGGGCAGACAGACAGACGGAAGGACGGACGTATTGCAACAAAAAAAACAACAACAACATTTTTTTCGGTATCAGGGGACCCCAAAACCTATTTCCGTTGAAATCTCTAAAACGATTTTCCACAGCATTACATAACTTTCTCTATACTACGTATATTACTCTGTATATACACATGTGTACGAGAAAGTATAAAAAAATGATTTTTCGTCGAAAATCAAACTGGTTCATTGTTTTCGATTTTCTCCGATTTCCTAGGTATCTAATGAAACCATGGAGCGTCCCACAAGGCAGAAAGATCCTTAGTTTTCTTTCAATTTCTGTGCACATTGGAAATTAGCAATGTAGATAACAATTATTTGAAATATTTCAATTTTAAAATTACTTGAATGTGGTTTTGTTTCTGGTCTGAAAACTACAGTATTTTAAAGGTTGAGTTAATAGTATTGGTTCTACATACATATGGTAGCTCGTTTCAGTGTTAATAACTTCGTTTTTGATCATTTATTTTATTTCAAAAACAGTTAAAAACTGTGTGCGACGTGAGAGTTTTAACATTACGTGCAAGTTTTCATATTTTGAGAGGAGAGCGCCAGTTCCTCAATTACGAAAAGAAACAGAATGCATCTCACACACAGATACTGGCCAGAAAAAAAGGATTATGGAAAGATTAGGGTACAGGCGTGATACATGGGGGACTAAGGATACTCCCACGTCACTACTCGACTCAAATCATCTTGGCCTTACCCGGAATTTTAATACACGCTTTAAGTGTTCCCGTGTTTGGGCGCATCGGCCCCAAGACCCTGTGCCACCTCGCCGGCTGACCTCACGAAACTGCTTGAAACTCTCATGAAGCTACTTGGAACAACATACCTTGTGTATTCTGATAAAACGCAATTGCGTAGTGAAATTGACTTTTCTGTTGCATGCACGTTCAACATTGTGCTTATAAACCCTGAATGCATTTATCTTGATGACGTTCAATATACATTTTTATGAAATTCAACATACATTTTTGGAAATTAACAAGATTTCATCCACGATTAAGTTGAAACTACCCACAATCTAAATATGTAGATTATTTAAGGGAGATGAGAAATTGACTTTATTAGGGGAAAATGCCTTCAATAATGCGATAATACAATAATTCGATCGGGGAGTAACCATTTTGGGAAAAATTCTATGTACAGTTTCCCTGCTAGTGTTGTTCACCGAGGAATAGATGAAAGGGGAAACAGATTTTAGAAAAAGCAATTTTTCGATAACAGAGACCCTCAGGACGTGCATAACGATATCGATTTTTTGTAGCTATACGAAATTTTTTCAATGTTGTGTTCAGGAGAAAGCAAAATGTTAGCTAAGATTAATTTTAATTTTAAGATTAATAAAGACATTATTATTATTATTATTATTATTATTATTATTATTATTATTATTATTACTATTATTATTATTATTATTGTTATTATTTTTAATCTCAAATTTTTATGAACACTTCAGCTCAGAAATATATTTTCCTTTTATTAAGTTCATAAACATTTCAAAAACAAATACTGATTCGCTTACATTTTTCGCAAAGCGTATAAAATCAGAGGAATTATATCATATTCGTAATCAGTCGAAATTAATTTCCCTCGTATTATTACCGAAGACAAAATATGCTACCTTTTATTTTACCCATGGTTAATCATGAAATGTTTTTCAATCTTTAAACGGATAACAAGCGCAGTTCTCTTAGACGGCTTCGTACGGATTTAGACCCATTGGCCGAGAGGCAGAACTAAAGCCATAGTCTTTCTGACGATAACCTGTAATTCACTGTCAAACTATTTGACGTTTATGATGGATATTTCAATATCTAAGAGCTAATACTTTTAGATCCTATCTCCTTTAAATGGTTTTGAAATCATTGATTAATTTTTTGCCTTAACTTCCAAAGGCAATTACAGTAATAAGATGAACCAACTGAAATAAGTGATTGTTGACCTATTAATCATCTAACATTGAAGAAACCGTAATAGTGCTAAAGTAAACTGGAAAATTAGCACTTGAGCATTGAGATGTGTTTTAATAAATTACAATATCATTGAATTTTATTCGAAGAAAAAGAGATGGAATGAAATCACTTGGCTTAACAGCTCTCTTAAACTTGTATCGTATAACGGTGATTTTTCATAGCACAAAATTTTCCATCAGAATTTAAGTCGCTACCCTACGAGATTTCCATACCGTGTCCTGTGTAGAGCAGATCAGATTTTACCTGGGTCAACCCTAATGAATTGTCCTATCAAGTTCTGCCTAAAACTAACATTGGTTTGAAGTGGCAGTCTTTTTTTATTTGTTTATTTATGGTCGCTTTATAACAGCTCAGGTCATCAGCGACCTCATTGTGTTTACATCAGTACATTACATTTCAAGGTTACAAATAGTTGAATCATTACACCATAAACATTATATCAGTATATCATTACAAAAATTGCATCATTATTATATTACATTCAACAATTTACTTATTTCTAGTAGTTTCAAATTTTTTTTACAACCTTCTTCTGATTTGAACAGTGAATAGTGAACAGTGGCAGTCATTATTCGGGAATTCCATATCAATTTCCGATAACTTGCGATTTTGAACTTGGAATTCCTGACCAAACTTCTACGAAGGTTATCAGCTTCGCCACATTTTATTTTCTTTCCCACAACCATTACATGCAGATACAGTACCCATGACTATACAAATATTTGATTAATAGTTCACCTAGGATATTTATTAACCTCGTTCAGGGAACCAATAAATCACATTCAATTTTTAATTTGAGATTCCTCTATTATTTACAGCTACAAAGAGTCTTAATAACTCTCCGCCATTTGCTGATTGTATTACTCGTAAATACATTGTGATCTTCAGTTTTACCTCAGCTGGCAAGTAGTCAGTTATCAAGTAAATGTCAGAATTTGAAAACAAATCTAAATATGCCTAAACACACTACCATCATGAATTAAAAACGTTTTTCCATAAATCGTATAGTCCGCAAATAAAATTCTCCTTCCCAACTTCCACAAATTCTTTAAGTATTGATAATACGTTTATTCACAGAAAAGAATTCAAACCAATTCCTCTGCAAGGAATTATTGAGGAAAATATTGTAGAGAATCCAGAAAAAAACAAAGGCATATTACTAACCAATCCTAATCTAATGCACGCAAACCGTAGAGTCGTGATCTTTGATCTCATGACATTGTGCCCTCTACAATCACGTTTTAAAGCTATTTATCGAGTTGGCTTATAATGCAAACGCGGTGCAGTAAAATAAAATACACAGATTAAAATATGACATTGAGTGTCCCCCATTTGCTACATCCTCTTCAAAAACTTGAACGGCATCTCATGGGTAGATCCTACTCTACATTGCTTCTCATCATTTTTACACCACAAAACATCGTAAACTCCTTACAGAATTCCTTTCTGCTCTCTGGATAACATAATAATACATCGTCGAGAACCACTCAAAAAAGTTTGCTTTTTTAACCCCCCCTTTTTTAATCTCGTTACACAAACAACATCTTCTCTTGGAAGAACTTTATTTTTCAACCCCCCCACCCCTCCTCCTTAAATAAAAGTAATTTCATTAAAAATGTTGTTATATCTTATTTATAGTATATTAATTTTAAATTTAATTAATCACTGTAATTTTTAAATCAATAATCAGAAGTTTTATTCAAATTAAACATTCACTTATAGTTCAATGAATAAAATAATTAAAAATATTCTTAAACCATTTTGAAAACCCACTACGATTTTTATCAACCCTTCCTCACCTCGTTTGTGTTTCCTATAGTTGTGGAAAACCACTGCTTTTGAAAGCGGCCGTATTTTGAAGAGCCTGTTTATGAATCTGACATTACTCTAGATATTAATGTACCTTGGCTAATTTTAAAGTGAGCCAGGTAACCCGCATATTAGCCAAATAGTTTAATAAAGTTTTATGAATGAAAATGAACTGTCACAATGATAATTATGGCATTGACCCTTTGTCCAATTTGGTTCTGGCTGAAGTAAGGTAATTGTCCGACTACATGTGAGTTGGCGAGAAATATTTTGACATAAAAGTTCGTTGCACAGACAAGGTTGTTTATGTAAACCGCGAAGACGAAAGGTGAACCCATAGGGCCTCAACTCGGTAATTATGCGTAGGGAGTCAACAAGTGAATTTAGTGAGGTTATATCTTGTGGCCAAAAATTAACGACAGGGGAACAAAACCACACACCTTGTGTTTCACTAACCTTAGCAACTTCCCACCAGCAGTGGCATTCCTGATAATCACTTAGAATTTACTATACTTCGTCACAACAACGTTCTTCACTTACCCTAGCCACATTGTTTTGGTAAAAGCAGGTAGTGGGTGAGTACATAGGTTCTTAATTCACACATTTCAGACAATGTAGGCATCAAGTGGCTAATACATATTTGAATGTCGAACATATTTAACGCATTTGTCAGATATAGGTATGTTGATTATCAATCAATCAGAGAGTCGATGTGTGCCAAGTTTTAGCGATCCAATTAAGAGATAAAAAAAACGTAGTGCCCGAGTATGTACAGTGGAAATAAAAATGTGTATGAAGAGGTATTCGTGCACTTCAGAAGTAATGCAATACTTGAATTGCACATTAGGGGAACTCTGTGTTCCATGGTTTCTCCGAATGTCTCGGGTCTTAGATCATTTAATGACCTAAGTAGTTGACACCACCTGTTGTAGTAACCAATACATACTATTTGTCTCATCTAGTATGTGATAAATAAGTATAAAGAAAAACAGTCTTGTCGATGTCACTAATTATTAAGAGTATTAATAGTACTACAACAAAATGAATACTGATCAATATTGTAGGAAGTGCATAGTTAGTACAATGTTACACAATCGTGAAAACACGATATTCATTGTTGTCAAATAGTGCGCTTTTATCAACAACTCCCCTTGTTTGGACTCCCTCTCCAAAAGGTCAACTTTCATGAACCTTCTATTATTTGTTGTGGAGATAATACGCTGGTAGTGGTGGTAAAATGGATCTCCAATGGAAATACGTTTAATAATATCACTATTATAGTGAAAATGTTCCCCTTAATCTTTTCTACTCTTATTAAAAATGGAGTAGCATGTTGATGCCTTAAAAGAGAATAAATCTAAACTTAGTTATATAATTCCACAAACAACAAGAATGACCTAATCAATTAAATAAATCAATTCACATTGTGGATGTCGATGAAAATGGAGAAATAATCATGCAATGACAAAAAATCACAAAAATACATCAACGAATATAATTTCAAACACAACCTTACAAATGAAACGCACTAACAAATAATGCATCATGCAAAGGTTTTTGTTGAAGAAATTTAAATGTAATATTTCTCTACCAGAAATGTAAAGCAATTTTTTAGTCACAATACCATTCATCAAAGTTTAAACAGGAAAATTAGTGTACTTTTTCATGTGATTAAATTTTCATTTAATTAATTATATAATTAATTGATTCTGGCAAGACGTTTCAAAATCTTACAAAGTTCATTTATTATTATTATTATTATTATTATTATTATTAATATTATTATTAATAATAATAATAATAATAATAAGGATAACGACAACTGTCTATGAGAAGTGTGGCACTGAACAGCGGGAAAACGCCCACACAGTTCTGATAAGTAATGGCCACGCCACCAAATCGTGTCACGTGTTTTTAATACTAAACTCCTGCCCCTAAAGGTTAATGCGGATCATGTTATCCATAATCGACATAAAAAATGCCCCATCGTTTCCGGTTGGCTAATAATTGATGTTTATTTGAATCATACAACAATATTAATAACAGTTTATGTTACTGTCATACAACAATAAATGTTTTCACATTATTTAACGGTATAGAAAAGGAGTTCCCATGAAAAGATTTTAAATAAAGTTAACAGTGTGGATAAAATAGTCAGGAATTGAAACCAACTTATTTTTACATAATTAGAAATCCGATCATATAGTGTAAAATATCATAGGATTTTCACAACAAATATATTTCCCAAAGAAATCTTCAAACCTGACCTTTAAAAAATGATTTCAAAAATTCTTCATTTCAAGTATTTGTAATACTTGCCAAAAGTAATGAAAGTGAGCACTTAATAATGTTTATTCAGTCCTTTCATCATGAACAATTTATTTGTATTTCAATCTTGCTGTACTTGCCGCTTAATTTTTTTAAAATAGAAAAAAATAGCGGCCCTTTTTGGGGGAATATTGGAAATGCAAAATGAGATTCAAACAAAAATACACCTTGAAGTTAAAAAATGTATAAACAAAAAAACAGCTTCAATTTTTTATAGACAACATATCACATTTTTGTTTTATTAATGGACTTAAATGCGCGACGTTTCGAAATCATCCTTTGATTTCTCCTTCAGGCTAATACAACATACAGACAAAATACAATATGTTACAATCATTGCTTAAATTTATAATTACATTTATAAAATAACTTCATAACATTAATATCAAATTTACTAACCTTCACAGGAAAAGGACAAACTACAAAATTCATCATTATAATGAAATTGAAACTTACCAAACCATGGTAATTACATATATGTTGATATATATTTTTATATACAATTATATTATTTTTATATATAATTATATATACAAAATTGTATATTTTTTATATACAATTTTGAAATATAGGTACTTATTGAATCTATTGCTAGTTCATTTAAAATTTTATCATTACGAGTAAACCAGGAAGCTTTTAATATTTGACGTAAAAACTTATTTTGAATAACTTCTAATTTACATAAAATTGCTACCGGTGTATGTGAAACTTTCATTCAGCTCCGAGTTATCACTGCCTCCTGGAATAACTTTTAATGTAGTAAAATATAACAGTTTAATGCAGAAAATGATTTAAAATATGCTTCGATTTTATGGTAATAAAACTTTTAAAAAAATTATAACAAAGCTACTTACAAGAACATTTAGTATTAAAAACAATAATTAAAGTTGTAGGAAGTTGAGTTTTCCATATCTGGCTATTACGTGGATCTATTTGAAATGGAAGATGTACAAGCTGAATTAGCAGCGGAATTCGTCAATTTCGAATGAACACACGTGTGTACTCATTAAAGTATTTTTCTGAATAATTGTGGTTGTAACGATCCACATAGTTTTGATCCCATATTCTTTGTACTCTTCATCATCTGATCTGCACGTATTAATTGGCTAAAATATGTGTAATTTCTTCATTTGTAGTTTGTGCTGTCCATTTGTATTGTTCTTACTTCACAAAATTCTTGAAATTGCTTCCACATACTTTCTCTGTTTCTTTTGCTCTTTTTCGTCACTGAATCTTTAACAATAGATTTTATTTTAGAGTTTTAAACATTGCCAAAACTACACATTTTAATATTATATCGATGCTAACGAACTATTATGAACCTAAAATAATTGCTGTCTGTATCTTAAGAATGTAAATAAAGTGATTACTACAGAGTGCAAAAGGCACACAAAGTGATAATGACATGGCGATAGACATTGGATTTGAATAGAATCTTTCTTAGCATTGGTTACTTACGACGAGGATAGACATGAGTGAAATAGTATTATGAATAATATCTCCCCTAACGCCATGATACAATCGCTTAACAAGCGTATTCATAGAACGTGCTAAACAAGGCAGTAGGAGAGTAAATGTTACGGATAAAGAAAGAAATGAGGCGAATGTGAAGAGAACTAGACGGTTAATTGGATATACACACGTAATGAGTTAAACTGCATGAATAACAATCATATCGGATCATTCGGGTAATCTTGTCATTACCCACAAAGAGCGCTAGCAAGAGTGAAGTGATTATCCGAGTGTGATGCGTATTCTGTGTTCACGAGAATTGTTTGGTTATAAAAACGAGTTAAAAAGTATGCGGTGCACATACTCATGATTGTTCTATGTAAATTGTGAAGGTCGCAGGCAGGAACCACAACGTCCCAACACAGAAATTCGTTCTATTATCGGGATCGTTCACCTATTTTGGGAAATGTCAACATTAACCGGCTAATGCGGGAATTAGCTATAGTTTATCCGTAAGATATATAAACTTAGAATGTAACTTTGTTTTTCTTCTCGCTCACAGAAATAATACAAACGAGGGTTGTCACTGTTGCCACAACTCCGTCAACAGATAAGGCATAACAAGCCTCGCGTTATTTGTAAATGTTAGTTTCGATTTCGGTGGTGCAGCTTATGCAGAGGCAATAGATTCAAGCGGCTTCTTATTTGAAATAAATGTTCCCTTCCTTCAATTTTTAAACAGACTTCACGTCTCCATGGAACAGAAATAATTTATAGCGATTACTACTAATTACGCGTAGAAGTAAAATATTTTTTGGGGTACGGATGGAAACAAAAATCAGGGTCCCAACCAAGTAGGCGGTGTGATGAAAGTTGCCCCAGCTACCTCTCCCCATTGTGGCACCCACTGTGCACAATGTCTTGTTCATAATTATGAAAGGCTTGGGGTAGTAACAAGACGAGACGCGCTTCAATAAAAAAAATTAACATTCACGAAAAGCGAGTGTTATGGTGTGCTTTATCTTACAGCTCTTCAACTGCAACACGGTACATCTGAAAATCTGCGCGATTTTCGACACTAACTTTTCAGCTAGGTCGAATTCAGTCGTTGTCTGGAGGACATTTCGAGGACCGGCTGCTCTGATCGGTAGTTTCCGTGGTTTCTTCGATCAACACCGGCGAATGCCGAAGCAGTACCCTAACAAACGAGCCACGGGCCGCGCGCGATCTTTCCTCCCTATTCCTTGCCCTTTCCTCACCCAATACACACAGACTTACACTGACATGCACTACACTACAAGGCATGTTGGCACACCCGATCGGGAGCTTAAAGCGCGCTGGTGGGAGATACATGGTTGGAAGGGAAACTCCGCTAGCCGACGGTAGGTCGGCGCAGGATCTCGCCATTCAGTGGGAGGAGATCAACGCCACCTCCCGAGGAAAAACATACACTATATTTACGGGAAAAGACCTAATCTATAGACGCGCCCGGAATCACTAACAACTAACCAACCTGAAAGTCTGTACAAGACACCGAGCATCGGAGGAATCACTGCACCGTGAGAGGTAGCTCCGGGTACCAATAGATGCCACTGCAGTGCCTGCGATCAGGAGGCCATAGGTTCGAATCCCGAAGGTGGCAGAATAACACACTAGCTACACAGCTTCGACGAATTCAATCACTGTGCTGAGGAGAATTCTAGCGGACGGTCGCTCTGATCGGAGGTTTTTCGAAGTTTCTCCGATCAACACCAGGCGAATACCGAAGAGGTACCCTAACACACAGGGCATGAACCGCGCGCTATCTAACCGTCCTCTCCCTTGTCATATTCTCACTCCTTTCGAACACACATTTACAGTTGCATGCACTACACTATCACACATGCTGAGAGACCAGTCGAGAGCTTAGGGCGTGTCCTGGCTAGAGCGATCCTGCTGGAGAGAGATAGTTGGTTGGGGAAAACCCTGCATGCCGACATAGGTCGGCGAAAGATATCATCCAGCGGACAAAGATCATCGCCACTCTCGTGATAAAAACACACACTACACTTACGGAAGTAAAGACTTTAGCAGTTGAAATGTCTAATCACTCAATGAAAAATCCAGGAATGGGACTCACTGCCTGGTGCTGTTGCAGAAGCCTGCGGCGGCGGCGGAGGGGGCGGGGGTGGTGGTGGTCGCGCCGTCGGGGGCGGCTCCCGCCACTCGCGCCCGCAACAGCGCAGCCAGCAGTAGAAGGACGAGCACCCGCAGCGGCTCCGGACCCCACCGCCGCTCGGCCATCGCGCGACTGACGCCCGCGGCGGGCACGCGCGCCGCTGCGCACGTCATAGCCGCCGCCCCACTGCTGCTCCCGCGCCAGCGGCCGACGCCGCCTCGCCTCTTCCTTCGTCCACTCGTATCGGCCTCCGTTTCCTCCTTCGTCACCGCCTCCACTGCTGCTCCCGCGCCAGCGGCCGTCGCAGCCTCGCCTCTTCCTTCGTTCACTCGTATCGGCCTCCGTTTCCTCCTTCGTCACCGCCTCCGCTGCTGCTCCCGCGCCAGCTGCCGTCGCCGCCTCCACCGCCGCCTCGCCTCTTCCTTTGTCCACTCGTATCGGCCTCCGTTGAATCCTTTGTCATCGCCTCCGCTGCTGCTTCTGCGTTCGCCGCCTCCACCACCGCCTCGCCTCTTCCTTCGTCCACTCGTATCGGCCTCCGTTCCATCCTTCGTCTCCGCTTCCGCTGCTGCTCCCGCGGTCGCCGCCTCCACCGCCGCCTCGCCTCTTCCTTCATTCACTCGTATCGGCCTCCGTTCCATCCTTCGTCACCGCCTCCGTTACTGCTCCCGCGTCAGCTGCCGTCGCCGCCTCGCCTCTTCCTTTGTCCACTCGTATCGGCCTCCGTTGAATCCTTTGTCATCGCCTCCGCTGCTGCACCCGCGATCGCCGCCTCGCCTCTTCCTTCGTCCACTCGTATCGGCCTCCGTTCCTTCCTTCGTCACCGCCTCCGCTGCTGCTCCCCCGGTCGCCGCCTCCACCAACGCCTCGCCTCTTCCTTCGTCCACTCGTATCGGCCTCCGATCCGTCCTTCGTCACCGCCTCCGCTGCTGCTCCCGCGCCAGCGGCCGTCGCCGCCTCGCCTCTTCCTTCGTCCACTCGTATCGGCCTCCGTTCCTTCCTTCGACACCGCCTCCGCTGCTGCTTCTGCGCTCGCCGCCTCCACCACCGCCTCGCCTCTTCCTTCGTCCACTCGTATCGGCCTCCGTTCCTTCCTTCGTCACCGCCTCCGCTGCTGCTTCTGCGTTCGCCGCCTCCACCACCGCCTCGCCTCTTCCTTCGTCTACTCGTATCGGCCTCCGTTCCTTCGACACCGCCTCCACTGCGCTTCCTGGGCGCGGTCGCTGCCTCCACCGCTGCCTGCCTCTTCCTTCGTCCACCTCGTATCGGCCTCCGCGTTCCTTCCTTTCGACACCGCCTCCACTGCTGCTCTGCGGTCGCCGCTCTACCGCCGCCTCGCCTCTTCCTTCGTCCACTCGTATCGGCCTCCGTTCCGTCCTTCGTCACCGCCTCCGCTGCTGCTCCCCCGGTCGCCGCCTCCACCGCCGCCTCGCCTCTTCCTTCGTCCACTCGTATCGGCCTCCGTTCCTTCCTTCGACACCGCCTCCACTGCTGCTCCCGCGGTCGCCGCCTCCACCGCCGACTCGCCTCTTCCTTCGTCCACTCGTATCGGCCTCCGTTCCTTCCTTCGACACCGCCTCCACTGCTGCTCCCGCGGTCGCCGCCTCCACCGCCGCCTCGCCTCTTCCTTCGTCCACTCGTATCGGCCTCCGTTCCTTTCTTCGACACCGCCTCCACTGCTGCTCCCGCGGTCGCCGCCTCCACCGCCGCCTCGCCTCTTCCTTCGTCCACTCGTATCGGCCTCCGTTCCGTCCTTCGTCACCGCCCCACTGCCGCTCCTGCGGTCGCCGCTCTACCGCCACCTCGGCTCTTCCTTCGTCCACTCGTATCGGCTCCGTCCTGTCTCGTCACCGCCTCCGCTGCTGCTCCCGCTGTCGCCGCCTCCACTGCCGCCTCGCCTCTTCCTTCGTCCACTGTATCGGCCTCCGTTCCGTCCTTCGTCACCGCCTCCGCTGCTGCTCCCGCTGTCGCCGCCTCCACTGCCGCCTTGCCTCTCCTTCGTCCACTCGTATCGGCCTCCGTTCCGTCCTTCGTCACGTTTCGCGCTGCTGCTCCCGCGGTCGCCTCCACCGCCGCCTCGTCTCTTCCTTCGTCCACTGTATCGGCCTCTCCCGTTCCGTCCTCCTTCGTCACCGCCTCCACTGCTGCTCCCGCGGTCGCCGCCTCCACCGCCACCTCGGCTCTTCCTTCGTCCACTCGTATCGGCCTCCGTTCCGTCCTTCGTCACCGCCTCCGCTGCTGCTCCCGCGGTCGCCGCCTCCACTGCCGCCTCGCCTCTTCCTTCGTCCACTCGTATCGGCCTCCGTTCCGTCCTTCGTCACCGCCTCCGCTGCTGCTCCCGCTGTCGCCGCCTCCACTGCCGCCTCGCCTCTTCCTTCGTCCACTCGTATCGGCCTCCGTTCCGTCCTTCGTCACCGCCTCCACTGCTGCTCCCGCTGTCGCCGCCTCCACTGCCGCCTCGCCTCTTCCTTCGTCCACTCGTATCGGCCTCCGTTCCGTCCTTCGTCACCGCCTCCGCTGCTGCTCCCGCGGTCGCCGCCTCCACCGCCGCCTCGCCTCTTCCTTCGTCCACTCGTATCGGCCTCCGTTCCTTCCTTCGACACCGCCTCCGCTGCTGCTTCTGCGTTCGCCGCCTCCACCACCGCCTCGCCTCTTCCTTCGTCTACTCGTATCGGCCTCCGTTGAATCCTTTGTCATCGCCTCCGCTGCTGCTCCCCCGGTCGCCGCCTCCACCGCCTCGCCTCTTCCTTCGTCTACTCGTATCGGCCTCCGTTGAATCCTTTGTCATCGCCTCCGCTGCTGCCCCGGTCGCCGCCTCCACCGCCTCGCCTCTTCCTTCGTCCACTCGTATCGGCCTCCGTCCACTCGTATTCTGAACTTCTAGGACTAACAGTTTTGGTTCACTATGTCCGATGATGTCAAAATTAAATTGAATTTCTCCACAGTGATTGATTTCATTAATTTAGAGATACAAAAAATTCATTAACAGCACCAACTGAAAATTTCAACATCTTTATTAGTCCTTAGAAAATCACTTATTTTCGAATGTTTGCTTCATATATTTAACATTAGTAATTCCTCTAGATCCTATTCCAGAGTTTGTGCTTTCTCCATAATTGATTCTGCATTGTCCTCTATCTCTAAGTATAGAAATGCGGTCTTGGTACCTTTCAATGCCTCTTGAAACACCGTCCCACTCTCCAAAGGTCCTTCAATTCGTCTAATAACATACGAGATCCAATTAATTTCCAGAACTTATTTCCTATGATCACTATAACCGAGGTTCAGTTTCACTAAAAACGAATCTTTTTATGCTTATTTGTAATATTAGTGAAACGTAACCAGTGACGTAAGTTCACTATAATCGAGGGTTCACGATATCCGAGTTCACGATTACCGAAGGTGACTGCATGTGTGAGGGTACAGGCCCCATATGCTGCCTACGATCGCGCAGACCATTAGAAGGATTTTTGCAGTTTCTAAAACAGTTGAGAAGCGTATACCGCTTCGCTCTGCGAAATGTTTTCTTCCGCGCGTGGTGTGGTCTGAGGGTCAGCTTTTAATGTCTGATAATGTCAGTTCAGTGGAAGTAGCCGGAGGTTAGCGATACTTACGAGTGATTTACATTGGCCTAAGATCGTCACTTACATCATATTGTAAGAACTTTTAAAAGTTATATCGGAAAGCAGACAAGAATTTGTGTGAATTAAGTCATCAAACGGATGTAAACGGTTACACCAGCAACACCGAATTTCAAAGAGCCCGCGTTTTTTACTTTCATCACGCTTTTAATGATACTCTCAAAACACTCAATTTTAATCAAGTAATTAGGTTGGAAGTTCTATAGTGTACTGTTCTTGGATTCTTGCTATATAAATTTACTGATATCATGAGAAAATACCGGTCTGTAAAATGACAATAAGGTAGTTAAACAGCTGAAACACAAGTTAGCCAAAGTCTGTAAAATGAATGCGTTACATGTCTACATGTTAATTACCCACAACGCTCTCCCCAATTTGGCATCACTGAATGTCAAAAAATCGGCTCACATGACTGACCAGACGATCATTCCGGTCTCTGCTGTCCTTGCAGATACTTTCGTCACCGCCTTCGCTACTGTTTCCTCTTCCTCCCCTACCTCCGGCTTCGAAGTCGACTTTGCCCGTTGCTACTTCGTCCGGGTTTCCCCTCCTGTTCCTGCCTCCGTCATTGCCCCCCTCCCCTACGCTCGCGTCCCCGACTTAGCAGTTGCTCCCACCACGCCGAATCCACCGCTGTTTCGACTGACTTCCCCGTCTCCGGTGCCTCCTCCGACGCGGCAGCCGCTCCTGTTTATCTCCTCACCTCTGCCACCGCTCCTTCCCAACCTCTGACGCCGCCTCCGCCTCCGCCTCCGCCTCCGCCTTCGCCTCCGCCTTCGCCTCCGCCTTCGCCTTCGCCTCCTCCTTCGCCTCTGCCTTCGCCTCTGCCTTCGCCTCCGCCTCCGCCACCGCCACCGCCTCCGCCTCCGCCTCCGCCTCCGCCTCCGCCTCCGCCTCCGCCTCCGCCTCCGCCTCCGCCTCCGCCTCCACCTCCGCCTCCGCCTCCGCCTCCGCCTCCGCCTCCGCCACCGCCACCGCCACCGCCACCGTCACCGCCACCGCCACCGCCTCCGCCTCCGTCACCGGCTGCTCTCTTCGCCTTCATCTCAGCGATGCCACTTCGATGTCGATGGCTTCAAATCATCAATGTTTTTGTAGAAACATGGACGTTTTTACTTTTTTTGACGTTTTGTTTGTGAATGAATAATTCCAATAATTATCATATTGTCCAATAATATCAAATATGCAGTAATAAATGGAGCCCGAATTGTTATGTAATTAATTTTTTTTACTTCCTTCTTAGCGTTCTCAAATTTGTAATCTTGGCGAATCGTCGCCGTCCGAACAGAACATCAATTTTTTTGTTACATATTTTTGCATATTTAGTAGTACTATATTACATATTTTACATATTTTGCTATTTTCACAAAAAATACTATATCAAATTTATTCAATTTTATTACATATTTTTAATGAGAAGAAGTATTTTAAAAAAGCAGCATTTTTTCCTACATTATTACTGCGTGCTGTCTACTTACTCCAGGTTGCCAACGTGAAGACGCATAGTCGGGTGCGCCTGCTTCAGATAGATAGGTAGATATTTATTATTATAGGTAGGTATATACAACCTGGTGGCAGAACTCTACAATTTACATATTACTAATATTAACTTAAAATTATTTAGCAATGTAAATTTAAATTATTAAGTCATTATTATTAAGTCATAATAATAATAATAATAATAATAATAATAATAATAATAATAATAATAATAATAATAATAATAATAATAATAATAATATGCTAACAATAATAGCCTTAACTACATTTTATGGTTGACCTGCACAGTTACTTGAAACTATTAAATACAAGATTACACGACTCAGTGTAGCTCAGTGTAGCTCAGTTAGCTCAGTGTAGCTCAGTTAGCTCAGTGTAGCTCAGTTAGCTCAGTGTAGCTCAGTGTAGCTCAGTGTAGGTCAGTTAGCTCAGTGTAGCTCAGTTAGCTCAGTGTAGCTCAGTTAGCTCAGTGTAGCTCAGTGTAGCTCAGTTAGCTCAGTGTAGCTCAGTTAGCTCAGTGTAGCTCAGTTAGCTCAGTGTAGCTCAGTTAGCTCAGTGTAGCTCAGTTAGCTCAGTGTAGCTCAGTTAGCTCAGTGTTGAGAGGTGCGCGAGAGCGTCTGAGATCATTTTTACCTTTAGGTGTGAAAAAATTACCGACGCCGCGTTTCGTGACCATTAATCTTAATTTCCGAGAAATTTTGGCGATCGCCGTCGTGTAACACTTCAATGACAGTGCTGAACGCAGCAGCGATTGTTTGCTGGTCGTAGACATCGCCAGTTTGTATGATGCATTCTATTGCGTCTAGTCTGGCTGCAACATTACGATCCTGGATAGGAATAGATGAAGCTTTTCCAACTGATGGGAAAGTTCTATTGTGTAAAGTGTCCATGAATTAGTGTTCTCCAAATGATTTTTAAAATTTTTGTATTATTTTTAGAATTTCCTTGGGAATTTTTTTGTAAATGTAATTTCGTTTTTATGTAAATGTATTTTATAATTAGTGCATTTTAATATTAAATAACGCTCTCCAGGTCTAGCAAACCTTAAAGCGGTTACAATTTTGAGCCACCCCACTACTTAAGTGGGGCACCTTGCCCAACAAGGGGATCAATGGCTTTATTGTATTGTATTGTATTGTAATATTAAATTATATCCGATTTCACATATTATTACATATTCTTATTGTTTTCATTCCATATTTATGTACATATATTGACTTTCATACTATTTCCAGTTTCTAGTAATGTCAGTTTGTAGTAAATGTTCTAGTAAATGTCAGTTTGTGTTCGCACCAAACGCACCTTGCTTGTGCTACCTCTATCGAGTACACTCTCTTGCCCAATATGTTTTATTCCCAGGTTTTTCCTACGGCATTCCTCATATTTCGCTCATGATGAGGCCTCTGACCTGTGGGTCCTAGGGTCGAGTTCTGACGGCGGCAGGATTTTCAACACTAGCTTTTCAGTTGGGTCGAATTCAGTCGCTGTCTGGATGAGAACACTAGCGACCAGCTCCTCTGATCGGTAGTTTTCCGTGGTTTCTCCGATCAACACCAGGCGAATGCCGGAGCAGTACCCTACAAAACGGGTCACGGACCGCGCACCTTTCCTTCTTCTTCCTTGTCCTAACCTCTCCCCTTACACACACACTTACACTAACATGCACTACACTACCACATATTCCAGGAGATCGGTCGGGAGTTTAGAGCTTGTCCCGGCTGGGGCGGTGCCCCGCTGGTGGGAGAGTCCTCGTTAGGGGGAAACCCCACTAGCCGACGGTAGATCGGCGCCGGATCTCGCCATCCAGGGGGGAAAGATCACCGCCATCTCCCGAGAAAAAACATGCACTACACTAACGGGACTAATGACCAAAGCAGTTGACGTGTCCGGAACCACGAGAAAATAAATAAACCAATCATGGTGAGGCGGCCAATGCATGGGCCGCGGCGCAGCGTGGGAGAAGGGTCTTCGCACTCCCTATCGCATCCTTCTTCGGTGAACTGAGGTCTGGTCCATTGAGAAGACTCTGGTTTTCAGTCAGTTTTCTCCATTGTTATTATTTTTAACTCTGTTTTCGGTTAAATCTTAATTACAAAATAAAAACATGGCCACTGTCAAAATTACATTTTGTTGCGCCTGAAGTTAATGGTAAAGGTTGCTAAATCAGCTTTGAGACAACGATGGTTTGAAGTCATCTATGGATTTTGCTCGATGAATGAACAACATCGATGTTTAGTAACATCGAAATTTCGTTATCAATGTCACATCACTATTTCATCCTCACCTCAACCTCCGTCCTCTTCCGAATTGTCCCGCTTGTCACTCGCTGTTACTTGCCTCCGTCCTCACCCCCTTTATCCTCACCGTCACCATCATCCTCATCACCTTCGGCCCCGCCATCTACTCTGCCTTTACCTCTCCCCCCCCCTCCACGGCCGACTCCTACCTCAAATCCGCCTCCTGCGTCGCTCTGTCAATGCATCTGCCTCCGTCAGCGCCCGCATCCCTGCCCTCTAATCACTAGAGGCCAGAAAAATATGTAGTATGAAACGTCAAAATATGTACATAAATATGTAATGAAAACAGTAAGAATATGTAATAAATATGTAAAATCAGATAAAATATGTTATATTAAAATTCTCTAATTATTGAATTGCATTTGCCTTATTTTACGTGGCGAGACTCAGGCCATGAGGCCTGCTCTTCCGTCTGACCACGCAAATTTCGTTACAATCCTTTCAACAAGAGAAAGAAGGTATTATTTGGGCGACGAAACAGGCGATTTGAATTTAGCTCAGAGGCATCATTTAGGCTTGAGGATCTTTTACCTGCAGTAAATCTACTAACATGGGACAGCCGGCTTTACTTCCCCTCCGAAGGAAGGCGTACGAAAGATTTTTTCGCCCTTAACAATTCACGGCTTCGAACGGGTTTGAACCCGCGAATTTGGGTACAGCAGCCCTATATGCTAACAACTACACCATCGCCACCGCCAATAGAATACATTTACATAATATGAATTTACTTTTATTAAAAAGTTCCTAAACAAATTTTAAAAATAATTCACACGTTTAAAAGAATCATTTGGAGAGCACAGTTTTTTGCACGTTTTGAACTTTACAACATTCCCGTTAGTAATAAAACCTTTATCTATCGCTATCCAGGACCATAGTTTAGAAGCCAAACTAGACGCAATGGAAGCCCTGGTACAAACTGGCAATACCTACAACTGGCAAACAATCATTCCACCGTGAAGCATTCTCATCGAGTTGTTTCACATCGGCGATCGCCAATGATTTTCGAAAATTAAGGTTAAAGGGCACGAAACGCGACGTCCATAATACTTTTTACACCTAAACGTGAAAATGATCTCAGTCGCGTACTTCCCCATCACTGAGCTAACTGAGACAGGCGCGCCGGACTGTAAAAACATCTTACCGCGTCTTAACGTAGCGCACTTCCAGTCGATAGCACTTAGTATTGATGTAGGAAAAAATCTGATTTTTTAAAACTATTTTTTCATAAAAATTGTAAGAAAATTGATAGATTAAAAATATTTTGTGAAAATATCAAAACATAAAATATGTAATATAGTTCTAAATATGTAAAAATATGTAATGAAAAAATTTGATATTGAGTTAGAATGGCTTCAATTCGCCAAGTTTTCAATTTTGAGAACGGTAGGTAGAAAGGCAAAAAATATGTAATTACATAAAAATCCGGTCTCTACTAATCACTAGAGACCGAAAAAATATGTAGTATGAAATGTCAAAATATGTGCATAAATATGTGATGAAAACAGTAAGAATATGTAATAAATATGTAAAATCGGATAAAGTATGTAATATCAAAATTCACTAATTATAAAACACATTTACATAATACGAAATTACATTTATAACAATTTCCTAAACAAACTTAAAAAATAATACACCTTTAAAATCATTTGGAGCGCTTAAGTTGATGCACACTTTGCACTATACAACTTTCCCATCAGTCGTAAAAGCTTCCTGCGTAGCAAATTGCTATTGAGGACTGTAGTTTAGCAGTCAGGCTAGACGCAATAGAAGACATCTTACAAACTAGCGATATCTACGGCCAGCAAAAATCACTGCAACGTGAAGCACTCTTATTGAATGTTACACTTGGCGATCGCCAATCTTTCTCCAAAATGGTTAAATGTCACGATGCGCGACGTCAGTGATACTTTCCACTCCTAAAGGTGAAAATGATCTCAGTCGCGCACTTCCCGCTACTGAGATAACTCAAGCAGACGCGCGTGACTGTAAAAACATCACGTATTCACATGGGGTACGTGGAGGAGACAGCACACAGTAATAATGTAGAAAAAAATGATGACTATATAAAAAAATATTTTTCATAAAAAATATGTAATAAAATCGAAGAAAATGAATACAATAAAAAATATTTCGTGAAAATACCAAAATATGTAAAATAGTACCAAATATGTAAAAATATGTAACGAAAAAATTGAATATAGTGTTAGGACGGGGCCGATTCCCGAAGATTACAAATTTGAGAGCGATAAGTAGAAAGGCAAAAAGATATGTAATTACATAAAAATCCGGTCTGTACTAATCACTATCATGGAGGTGACACGAAGTTAACCCCTTCACACTTCGCTGATACAAAGTCGTCAGTTGAATCAATTGAAGAGCCTCACGGTTAAACGTTGTATTGTCTGTCAATGTAAAATAAAATTTGATAATAAAAAAACTCATTTCCACCTTCATTCTCACCCGACAATCGCCGCCTCCGTTTTTACCTCCGTCATTGTTCTTCACTCTATCACCCACTGCAACCTTGGATCCGTCCCCATTCCCGTCTTCATCCTCGCTTCCACCCCTAGCTCATCTCCATCTCTGTCCATGACTGCATTCCTACCTCCGTCCCCGCCTCATAACTAAGCTGGAGATTTTGCATATTTGCATGTTTTTACTCTTAAACATAATGATATGCAAATGATCTTGGCTATTCGGGTGACGCCGCGTCGAAGGCTGTGTTGCCGACGTTTCGACCATCTTTTCGTGGTCTTCCTCAGGGCTGGTCTGCGTGCTCCTGAGGAAGACCTCGAAAAAATAGTCGAAACGTTGGCAACACAGCCTTCGACGCGGCGTCACCCGGACAGCTAAGATCATTTATTTATTTATTTATTTATTTATTTTACGTCAAAAAAACAGTTAAAAACTGCGTATGACGTGCTATGGGGAAAAGTGAATTGTGTGCACATTTTCAAAATTCTGTGATCCCTACACTAAGTCATATACTACTTAAATGTTGAATTTTGAAAGGGAGAAAAAAAACAAAAAACTCCCATGTAATAAAATCTATTTTCAAGGATAAATAAGCAATAAATTTTGAATTTTGAAGGGAGAAAAAAACAAACAAAAAAACTCCCATGTAATAAAATCTATTTTCAAGGATAAATAAGCAATACATTTTGGCTCTTATTACTTCCTCCTGCGACAACATGGAAACGATAATGTGAATAATTGTATTTCCCACTGAATTCTAGAAGACGTGCACAGAAAGTGAAGTTACATTTATGTCCAGAAGCAAAACAAGGGCCATCTCAGCATTTGCTCAATGGATCAGGGAAACTGGACGAAAACCTGATCGAGATGGGGGTCATTGACCCGGAAGCTGTGTTACAATAGTTGTTACAGGTTGTTTATACTCATTTATACAGTCCAAATGGTAATTAATGCATTATGTATCATTGTTAAAATTAATGTTACTTTTCTTGTGATGCTCAGTATAGTCTCTAATTGTATAGAAACAGTTATGCCGCAGAAACGATTTCACTTGGGATTTAAACTTTTCTATTGAATTTAATCGTTTAATGTCATCTGGCAAAGTGTTGTAAAATAATGTACATGTATTGTATGTGAAGTTTTTGTAATGAGCTGTTGATACTGTCACCTGATGAATATGATTTCTACGTCGAGTGTTATAGTAATAGACTTCGGCATTTTCTGAAAAAATATTCCCGCCCTTAGCAAGTCATTTTTTACAAAAACCACTGATTCGTAAATAAAAAGACACGGTAATGGTAGAATTCCTAGATTAATGAAGAGAGGCTTACATGAATCACGTGGGTGGGATTTGGTTATTATTCGTACAATTCGTTTTTGTAATCTAAAAGTCTGGGAGCTATAAGATGTATTTCCCCAGAATATTATGCCATATCTCAGGCGGGAATGAACATTCGCGAAGTATACACAACGAGCAGTATGAAGGCTGACTGAATTTGCAAGAATTCTGAACGCGTAGCATAATGAACTTAATTTTGTGTTCAATTCATTTAAATGGACGTTCCATTTAAGGTTTGACTGAATTGAGAGACCTAGAAATTTTGTTGCCTTAACATCAGTCAACATCAGTCATCAGTCAAATCATTCACATGACTGCGGCCGCGGAAGCCTACGACTTCACGTAATGACATGCATAAAGAACACAAATTCATTTCTTGTTGTTTGGGATCGAGATACAAATTCTTAAAGTGCATATTTCTGCGTTCTTATGATGATTAAACATATTTTCATTTTAAGGGCATATATTTGTATATTTTACATTTTTTGTTTTTTAACATTTTTTTTTCTTCTTCTTAGAAAGCAAAGGTTGAAATGGCTCTCGAGTTTTCATCAACTCAGGATGAAGAGTCGATATCCAGACGTGTCCGCGCGTTCTTGGGAAGAAGCAGCCCCGTGCCGTGGCCTGCCCCGCCCCCTGCCCCTCCCTGCGTGCGTTGAACTGTTTCGACGACGGTATCACAACCTCGTGCGAAGACCACGACAGCAGGAGCGCCGGTAATAAAAAGAGCGGGGGATGGAGAGGAAAAAGCTCTCATTGGCAGGAAAAAATGAAGAAAATTGAAGAAAGAATCCCGATTTGAGAATAGTGATAAAAGATAAATGGTATTTTACAGGGTGAAACGCAGTGTTGACAATTACACAGCTAAAGAAATTGCAGCTTCCGAGTATTGTCCTCTAAACTCATACGAAGTTGAAAGAACTTTTTCTGGGTGTAAGAACATTCTTTCAGACAACAGAAAAAGATTCACACTACAAAATTTGCAAAAAATATACTTTAATCTCTTGCAATAGAAATTAAATTCAGTGTGTGTGTATTTTGTGTAGAATAAAACATGCACTTTTTTCTGTGCATATTTTTCTTTTTGAGAATAGGTTTTCCTATTTGTTAAAGCATATTTGCATGCATATTTTCAGAATTTTTAGTGCATATGAATCCGCACCCTTCTCACATCTTTTTAATCCACAGACTCAGAGTGCCTCTGCAACCATCCCCGCACGCGCACCCCTTTGCACCCCTTCCTCTCTGCCGCTGTCCCCGCTCCGTCCGCGGCCCTGCCTCCTAGATTTTTGACATAAGCAACATACGTAGGTAGAATTCAGCCACTGTCTGAAGGAGAATTCAAGCGGCCGGCTGCTCTGATCAGTAGTTTCCCGTTTTTTTCTCCGATCACTTCAAGCCGAATGTCGGGGCAGTACTCTGACAAAGTGCAACGGTCAGCGCACGAACTTCCCTGCCTCTTCCTGGTCCTAACCTCTCCCTTATTCACACACCTGGTGGGTTAGAGCATATCCCGACTGGAACGATTCCCATCGAGATTCCTGGAGAGGAAATTCCCCATAGGCCGATGGCGAATCGCGCCAGCGGTAGAGGAACACCGCCATCACGAAATTGATTGATTAGTGATTCCGGGTGTATCAACTTCTAAGGTCATTTTTCCCGTAACTGTAGTGCACGTTTTATTGTGAGAGATGGCGTGAGACCGCCCCCACTGGATAGCGAGATCCGGAGCGGATGTTTCATTGACTTGTGATTTCTCCCTGAGTTTCTGAGCGTCTAACGAAACCATGGACTCATCTCACATGGCCAGAAACCGCGTAGTTTTGTCTCAATTTTTGAGCGCATTGGAAATTAGTAATAATAATAATAATAATAATAACAACAACAATGTATTTATTTAAATGGTATATAATGACATGAATCACTTTTCTATTACATTACATTTCATATGAACACTGATTTTAATATTTTTCCATTTCCTCTATCGAAGCAATAATAATAATAATAATAATAATAGTAATAATAATAATAAAAGTAATAATAATAATAATAATAATAATAATAATAATAATAATAATAATAATAATAATAATAATAATAATAATAATAATAATAATAATAATAATAAATACTTTTCTTGATAGTGTCCGACGTTCTTGACACAATAATTTCTAATCCTTCAATGACGCATCATATATCTTGCACTGAAACTAAAAAGCTACAACAATCCTAGTAAAGTTTTAGAGCTCGCAACTCTTAAAATATGTGGAATGTCACGGTTTCTCAATCTTCTTGGAATTGCTATCACAGAGCTATGACTTATCACTATTCTACAACATTCTTCTTAAGTTTGTCAAAACGAAAACAATCTAGTCAAAACGAAAACAAACTACCTAATCAGGTAGTGCTACAACGTTATACAGATTGGTCTGTACATTTAGTGATCTTGTAAAATCACAACAATTTGTATATTAAACGACGTAAACTTCTAATGATGTCGAACGTCACTTCTCAATACCTCTTGATTTAAGTATTTAAAGAACAGTAAACAATGATTAATTTCTAATATGACGCCACAACCACATCAAAAAGGAAACTTTGCTTTTTGCTGAAAAATTATATCACCAATTATTCAGGCCCTAAAGCTTATCTAATTTCAAATACACGAGAACTCGCACTGGGAGTGAATCATTTTTACAAAAACCATACTGGCATATTTTTGAAATTCTTTCAATGAACAAACTAGAATAGTTTTCGTTACTGGAACATTAAAATTGGATGAGCAGGATTATCAAAAACAACCTACGTATTTTTACGTTTTCTCATTTTCCAGCCCTTTTTATATTAAGGACACACTCGGTATTTCGAGGAAGAAAATGTCTTTTGACATAACATGAAATCTCCCACAAGTGGTGCACCGTCCCATCCGGGACAAGTTCTACGCTCCCCACCGATTCCCCGGCATGTTCCCCGGTAGTGCAAGCTAGTGTAAGTGTGTGTAGGAAAGAGATGAGGATAGGGCAAGGAAGAGGAAGTTTTATTTTTTGTATATTTAATTTCATTAGACCCTGAAGATGAAGGTCAATGACTTTCGAAACGTTGGTCTAAATAAATGTAAAAATATTATAATGAAATTTAAAAAATAAATGTCTGCCTAACAATTCCAAAGGACCTTCAAGATTTACAAAAAATTTAAAAAAGGCAGTCTTATAAACAATACTAACAAATTTAATCTTCGTAAAAAAAGAGGAAGGAAAGATCGCACACGGTTCGTGGCCCGTTTGTTAGAGCACCGCTCCGGCATTCGCCTGGTGTTTATCGGAGAAACCACGGAAAACTAACGATTAGAGCAGCCAGCCGCTAGAATTCTTCTCCAGACAGCGACTGAATTCGATCTTAGTTGAGCAGCTAGTGTCGGAGATCCTGCTACCGTAGTGACTCGAACATAGGATCTCGCGGTCAGAGGCACTGAATGCCCTGAGTCACCTCTTCCGGACGGACGGACAGACAGACAGAGACAAACAGGCATACAGAGACCGCCAGAGACAGGCATACAGAGACAGAGACAGACAGACAGAGACAGACAGAGACAGATAGACAAAGACAGACAGACAGAGACAGACAGACAGAGACAGACAGAGACAGACAGAGACAGACAGAGACAGATAGACAGAGACAGACAGAGACAGACAGAGACAGATAGACAGAGACAGACAGAGACAGACAGACAGAGACAGACAGACAGAGACAGACAGACAGAGACAGACAGAGACAGACAGAGACAGACAGAGACAGACAGAGACAGACATAGACAGACATAGACAGACAGAGACAGACAGAGACAGACAGAGACAGACAGAGACAGACAGAGACAGACAGAGACAGACAGAGACAGACAGAGACAGACAGAGACAGACAGACAGAGACAGGCAGAGACAGACAGGGACAGAAAGGGACAGACAGAGACAGACAGACACACAGACAGACGTTTTGCTGTCAATCGATTTTTCGGTATCAATGGCCAACAAAACATGGATTCTCATTACACAATCTGTTAGAGGCAGCAATTTACTGTACATATGAACAGGATTTATCCGCTTTTTCGTTACCAGGGCCCGACAATAAGAGTTTTTCTGTCGAAAATTTGTTTTTATTGTATTATAATACTTTCTATATACTGCGTAAGTAGTAGCGAGAACGTAAAAATACTTTAAATTTTTTAAGATCCAAACAATCTTTTTTTTTTGTTCTTCTTCAAAGTTCTCCCATCCTCGACATACTCTTCCATTTGTGCCCCTGGGCGAATCGGGGGCATTTAACTGCGAAGGTCGCGCACGCGCTACCAAAGGCGACGTGTGGGAGGCGAGTGAGTGGTGGGGGGAGGGGCCCGGGGGAAGAGGGAGGAAGTGCGTCGGAAGACCGCATCGCAGCTCCACAACTTCCGGCTTATCTGGGTGTCCGATGACCCTGCAGCGCCTCACAGCCAGGGGCGCCCAGAAAGACAGGGGCCTGGGCCAGGAGTTCCACAGGGCCGCTTATTTCAAACAAAATTTTCTCCCTCCCCCTCCAAATACGTAGAATTAATCTCTCCGTGCAACTGAAACAGCGTTTAGTGGTTAATTTGAATTAGAAATAAATATATTTGAATGAAAACGAAATCGGGGCCCCACTAACTTTGGGCGGGGGCAAGTTGCCCCTGCTGTCACTCCCCAGAGGCTGGGCGCCCCTGGTCGCAATGGTGTGAAAGAAGCAAAAAATACAGACAGAATTTTGTTTTTCAAAAACTCCCAATAAATTATTCAAGCACATTTGTGGAAAGAACGACTTTCCCTATCTTCTCATTCACTGCGTAAACATACCCAAACAGTAAACTCGTCGTAAACGGAACCTTGGAGGCCATTCACAATGCAAACATAAGCATAAGCATAAGCATGGCGTTAACATAAAAGTTAGGACTACGTCTACAAGTGGACTCATTCACAATGCGTTCGCATAAGCATAACACGTAAGACGTTAACTTAAGAGCTTGCAAGCTTCAAGCTTCTGTGCTTATGCTTATGTCAGACATAAGGAATGAGCCAATCACAGTTCATTAACTCAAAATCGAGTATCGAAGTCGATAGGCGAACTATTCGTGTCGATTCGTGTGCTGCGTCTCATAGCCAATAGAAACTCTTATTTTGCCTGTGTTTATGTTCGACATTGTGAATGCGCCAACTCTTCGCTTGTGTTAATGTCTATGTCTATGTGTTATGCTTATGTTTGTGATTGCATTGTGAATGGGTCTTTATACAAATGAACGTGACTTCTATTATGGATATGGAATTCAATTAAATGGAAAGCTTTTATTTCAATCTATTAGAATCAGACTGAAATATTGTCCTGTGAATATACGGTATACTTGTCGGTACTCGTACAGTCAAACATGAGAAAATTCTCTTCACACAAATAAAATTTCCGAGACTCACCAGTTGTGGAAGTATATTGTAAAACACGACCGTACTTCCCCCTCTATCAGCCTTCGGGGATTCCTCTCTGCGGTCTTCCCATTCAGGGAGATTTGTCATCCTCAGGGAACTCTGTTGCTAATATCCAAGAATTCAACATGCATTCTGCAGTCAAAAAGAAGGCACATAATACATTATTCCATATAATAAGAACAACGACTGAAATGGCAGTCAGGATTTGTTACAATTACACAAAATTTCGGTTCCAAATTTTAAATATAAATCTTAAGACTCAAAATTATAAAGTGGTAATATTATAATACTCCGATTTTTGTCCATAGTATGGCTCTCGGCTCTGTCCATAGTACACACTTGTTACAGGTTGAGGTACAATACATGTTACAGGTTGTTTAGCATTATACAGTCCAAATGGCAAGAATTATATTAAATGTTACTGTTAAAATTAATATTTCTTTCCTTTTTGATCCTCCGTATAGTCACTAATTGTATAGAAACAGTTATGCAGCAGAAAAGATTTTACTCGGAACTTAACTTTTGTATCGAATTTAATAATTTACTATTATCTGGCAGAGTGTTGTACAATTAATGTATATATGAGATTTTTTTGTAGTCAGCTGTTGATACCGTCACCTAATGAATATGATTACTACGTACCCTTTCCCCCACAAAAATATTATAGAGGGAATGTTTATTGTTTAATGGTGAAGGTTAAACAAGAGGAACAAATAGTTTCTGACTCTCGGTTTCAACAGGAGACTTAAAAAAAATTAATAATACAGCTATTCCGTTGCTCAACATCCCTTTGGTAGAAAAGCAGAAACAATCGTTTGGGCTGGAACAATAATTTGTTTATAATCAATTTTCTTCCTATTTGAAAATATATCGACTTGCAAAATGCAAGACTTAAAGAGATTTAAAAACCAAATAAAAGTTATGCTCATACTTACCGTAAAAAATGGCTCTAAATTTTTTCTTCAAAGGAAAATGGTAATGGCACTTAAATATGAAGTAAAGTTCATTTTGGTATATTCTTTTGTTT